>CM077878.1:58651664-58919164 GCA_039720435.1 Amazona ochrocephala
GAGATAATCTCATCACCCAGGCTGGTGGAAAACTGCTGCACACGGGTGACTGCTCAGTAGTAGATGTCTGACCATAGCATCTAGTTTGAGCATCTAAGTAGGAAGCAGGAGGGAGTTCCTGTGCTCACTGCCCCGCAACCCAGGATTTGGGTTTGAAACTTAAATAGTAATGTAAACCATGCAGCACGTCTGAAAAAAGCCATAATCCCTCTTCCCCCTTTTCCTGTCTCAGTGCTATTTTTCCTCCCCTGTTTCCCTCTATTCCTCCTCCCTTGCTTCTTTACCAAGCACTATCCCCATGGAGGGCATGGCACCTCTTTGCAATGTGAAGGAGCAGCACATTAAATATTAGTGCTAACCCTCTAATTAAGATGTCTGTGCCACCCCTCTGCCCCTGTGTAACTAGCTACTAGTCACTAGTTTTGCAGGTGTCCCTCACCACCATTCAGTAATGGAGATGCTGAACCAAGGACCTGGGCATAGCATCTCAGTGTCACACACACTGGTTAGCCTGGCACCATGGCGTGGTGGGCTCAGCTGAGCCATGTCAGTGCTGCCACAGTCTCCACCGACGTAGCTGAGGCTACTGCAGGGGAGCTCCAGCTCCAGACCTCCCAACATACTCCAGCCCAAACACAGATTAGGTTCAACGCAGGCTGAACAGTTCAGGTGTCTCTACTTGTATTCATGCCAGCACCACTTTCTGTATTCTCCATTTCCTTCTGAAATCTTGTTCTAAATGTCTACTTTTGCTTAGTTTTCAAGATACTACAGATCAGGGTGGCAACCACAATCTGATGAGAGCTGAGCTCTTTCCCTTCTGCCTGGCAGCTCATCAAAATTCAGAGGAAAATTTGCCCCCTTCTTTTTCCTGGTCATTCAGGAATGCCCCACATGCCTAGGAGGGTCCCGTTTCCCACTTCCACCCTGCTCCCACAGCCTCCCGCTCCAGCAGGACCTAGTTTCTCCCTGCAGAAAGAAACGAAGGGAATTAGCATCTCATTGAGATGAGAGAAGCAGCTCACACCTCTCCCAGCGACGTGCAAGCCCCAGCCCTGGTAAAGGTCAATTCATTTCTTTTTTTTACAGGCTAATTTTCAAGGAAGGCAAAAAATTTGGGAGCTTCTGTTTGCTCTCTAAAAGAGAACTGACCTTCTGACATAGCTGTGCAACTCCAGACCCCGCTTCCTTGGGCAGGAATTTCAAGTGCTCAGTGCCTTAAAGCATCACCCTGCTGATTGCAGGCAGGTTTCACCACCACTCGCTCAGCCACATCTCGAGTTATGTGAAAAATCACCTCTGCTGATTAGGGCAGGGCTTTTCTTCCTGATTGCATTGTCCTGTTTACTGTCATTGAATTTTGGAATCAGGAGGACGTTCTGTTTGTTTCTCAAATATTAATTGCTGTATGACTTTCCTCTTCTTCACTAACCTGCTTTTATGCCTTAGCAAATAGTTCCAGAGGTAATTGCTGAATTTATATATTCATGGGAACCCAGCAGATATGTACAATAATAGCACAATAATAGCACAATTTGATATTTATGAAGTGCCACTTTTCTATAAAGGTAGAATTTCAGTTAATTATCACCAGGCTGTTTATTAACACTTGAAAATGGAAAAATAATGAATGGGCACATCGTTTATTCATTAAAATGCTGATGATGAGTAGCCCCATTCATAAATTAGCCTTGCATTTCACTTCACTGAAGCACTGCCTGTGCTAGTGGGTTTTGAAGGTCAATTGTGCTTTAACCCAAGGCTTCCTGTGAACAGCAAACATGTTGCCTTGGACTGTGATCACAGTGGCTCTTGTCAACCAAACAGAGTCATTCTGTGAGGAGTTTGGCTGGCAGGCTGTGCAGGCAAAGAAAGAGAGCTGCAGCAAGTGCTGTTGTTCAGGAAATAATTCCCTTTTGCTAGGAAGCAGTGCATCTGTCTCTATCAGACAGTGAGGATTGATGCACTGGGCTGGGAAGGCGCTCCTGTGGATGTCCCTATATGTCTTCTGAACTCAATGTCCTTCCTTCTCACAGCCAAAACCCAAGCTGTTCTTGGAGAAAATGCTGCCTTGCTGCAGGCCCTCCAATGAGAAATCACACCCCCTCTGGCTCCAGTGCTACCCGGGCAGGGCATTTTAATATAGATGCAGGCGAAAGAGTGAAATTCAGAGCAAGCATCTGAATATTTGGGACACCCTTTTTCCACAGACAGCCCCTTTCCCACCCCAGGAGGACTGTGCCAGGGCACACGGAACCCCTGTAAAGGAGCAGCAGGGGCAGAGCTGGGACAGAGAGGCTGGGCAGGTGACACCTCCTCACAGCCATTTGTTATTCAATACAGTATTGAGAAGATGCTACACTGGAATGAGACCTAATAGAGCGGTTTTTTCCTGAATCGTTACCATCATTAAAATTATCAAGAACTTCCTCTCAGGATAATGTTAGCCCTGGGGTCAATCTAAAATTGCATATTTCATTCTGCCCAGCCCCAGCCTTCCTGCAGTACAGGCTGGATGCTGCCTCATGCTGTTCAGGAGCCACTGACAACTGCCACCCTGGGGCAGCTGGACACTGTCTGCAAAGTTTGCTGGATACCTTGGTGCAGAGGTGCCATTGAAATGTCAGCTGCTATAAGGCCAATGACTGTGCCAGATGTGCTAAACATGACAAAAATGAGAAAGTGGGTGCTGAAATGTCTTTGAAGCCACCTTGAGGCGATGCCCATTTCCAGTGGATTTGGAGTAATCCTCAACTCAGCTGGAGCTTGAGAGACACCTGAAGTGTGAAATGATACGATGAACAGTAGTGGTCATTTCCGGAACAAAACCCACAACAATATCAGGAGCCAAACAAGCACTCCTGGCTGTGGGCTCTGCTACTGGCCACAGGCAATTGTAGGCTTCCTGAGAAAAAGCCCTGTATAACTGAGAAGGAAAGCTAATGTGGTTTAGCACTGTAGGTCTGAGTCTGGAGATGAGCCACTCTCTCACATATCTGCGTCAAACACTGCTAGCAGCCTCAGGTGTACAACCAGCAACCTGAGCATAGTCAGCAGCAGCATTAACTAGGTGCTCCTGTATCTTGGCCACTAAACCATTTTCAGAGGATGCTATTCCTTTCTAATAGTGTAATCACTACTTGCTCAGCTAAGGAGGAGTATGAAACTTGTTTCAGGAACGACTGCAAAGCAAAAGAATGATTATAAGGTGCCATAGAAGGGCAGATGTGGTTATCTAAACATGAAGCCACCCATAAGCAAAGTGGGTTATCTGAAAGATGGATCCACAGAGGCCTCAGACAGGATCAATATCGCTCAAGTGCTCATCCTGCACAGATTAGCTCTGAGGTAAGTCCAAGCTGCTAACGTTAGTCACTAAGACTATATATTGGCTTATTTTTCCAGTAGCATGTCTGAAAACAAGAATCCAAGAATCAAATTCAGGGCTTTTTTTAGCTGTCTTTAAAAATGCATAAAGTTTTGCTTCAAGTGTCACTGTTGGAGTTTTACTATTATGCTAACAATCCAGGCTACCCGCTGAATGCAACGGGCTGCAGGCTCCATTTGGGGATTTTGCCTACTGTGAGCATTTTTTCATTTCTTTTAAAATAAAATATCATCCTCGAGTGCCCACCTTGCAGAGGCCCTTTCATATTTTTTTAAATCAAAAGAATGTTTAGAGGAATTATCTCTGCTTTTGTACGCGTTGCTGTAAAGTCAAAGAAAAGTATTTCTGCTTTTTTTCTTCCTCATCGGCTACAGCTAAAATGCAAAACCTGCCAAATTTTTACACATTTTAAGGTCCACTACATTCTTCTAAGCACTGTGATCCTTCGTGAGGTAACCAACTGAATTTTAAGATGCATGTCAAATAAAATGACTAGGAAGGACAAATTAAGGTTAGCGTTCGAATTTTTCTTTTGAAGTACAACTTATTTTCTTGCAAAAGTACAGCATCAGTTCCTGCAAAGCACTTCTGTTATTGATTGGAGAGATATAATATATAAAGCTCCTGCCTGTACCACTCTACAATAATTAAAAGTACTTAATCATGCAGCTTTGAGATTTATTTTAAATGCACAAAATATGTTCCTTATTGTGATTCACAGGAATTTACTGGTCTAATTTCTTTAGAGACTAGCAGGAATATATATTGACTCTGGTTTATTTATAAACCAGCTATTTAAATTACCAAGTTATTTACACTGTTATTGTCTCCATCATTTAGTCGCCATTTGCAAAGATTTCACATTGCTCTTAATTTGGCATTCCTTAGTGCTAATAGTACTTATGGGAGAAGTTTATTTAGAAGACAGTCAAGCAAGACATCTTGGTATGGGTGGTCTCCTTCTTGCCTTAGACAAGCTTGTCTCTTGGTGACCTCTTTTGCAAGGGGACGACGTGCAAGACTGAGCCCTGGGGAATGTTGAAGCTACTTATCATCGTGATACGAGAAAGAAATAAGGCACATTGTGAGGAACTGTAGACCCAGGATTCAGTTGCCCCCAAGATCTGGATTAAAGAACTTCTGGGGCAGGTATTTATAATGCTGCACAGCTGTATATCCGTCTGTTGGGGAGAACAGTGAGCACGAAGGGAGGGATCTAATGGCCCAGAAGGCCTCCAAGATTCTGATGTGGTTGTGGGGTTACATGAAGAAGGAACAGGCTTTGGGTGGACTTGACTTGTCCCCTTTTCGTCTTAGTCCTCTAGCAATATATGAAAACCAGCAAGATCACCAGAGTCTGAAACTGCTGTAAGAGTAGCTGAGGAAAACAGTTATTAAAAGAATATTTCACTCCTGAGGGTGAGGACATAACCTACTCCTTATTTTCTTTTCTGGCAGCATTTCTTTTTTAAGTCTTAAGCACATAGTACAGCGCTCACTCTCCCTTTCTTCTTTTCCTTTCTACCTTAAACTCTGTGTATAGAGGATTGAGAATAACAGCTATTATTTACAGTGTGGCTTTCATCCCATGGCCAGGTCTTGCACTGAAGGGTCTCCCTGAGTATCTCCAGTCAAGAGACAACTGTCGAGCAGATTGTGATGAAGAGCAACCCCAATGGCCCCTGTGGGGAGGCGGGCAGTGTGTGCCCCAGGTGCAGGGACACCGTGCTTTCGGAGGCTGGGGGAGAGAAGACTGAAGAGCCCCAGCAAGGCAGCCATCCCTAGCAAGGCGGCAGACCCGCCTGGCACTGGTGGGACAAGCAGACAGTGGCTGACACTGCGCCAAAAGCCTTTCAGCATAGATGAAAGGGATTGCAGCTCAAGTGTTCTCATGGCGCTCTGTTTTTGGTTGGCTTTGGGGTGATTGTTGGCTGCATGAGCCTGGAGAAGCGACTCGTGTTTTAGCTCAGGTTGACACCAGCACCACGGCAACTGGGAGCCGTATACAATTGTACAACTCTCTTTTCATTTCCAACAGCGAGAAATGCACAGGTTCAAACTATCCAAGGAAAAAAAAACCAAACAAATCGAAACAAAACAAAACAGGAGTTTACGGGAACTGAGGTTTATCTCTTTTTAGATGCTTCAAGAGGGAGTCTCAGACAGAAGTACAAGCACTGTGAACTCCACGTGAGCCACATGCAAAGGCAGCATGAGAGCCATCCATGGCATTAGGACTTGGTTGTCCAAGCCTCAACATAAAAACAGGGCTCAGCATGATGCCAAACCAAATGTGCTCATTGATCACGGTGTCCGCCACCCCGTATCTCATTAGGACTGCTGCTGTGATGCAAAGCTCAACAACAATAACAAATAAACCCTCCAAAAGAGCGTGGTTCTTTCTGCAAGATGATCACTTCTTTGTGAAAGAAGAAATTACTGAAACGCATGCTGCTTTGTTGCCTTATATTTCTAAATAGCCCATTCCACATAAGGAATGAATCTCTTCCCTCGCACAATGCAGGCAGATTCAGAGCACATTTTGGAATAAGGAAAATTCAAATTTTTCTTTGTGGGCTTTGGATCATAGCATTGGATATTTTACATTCAGAACAGTTTTAAGGGAACTGAAAAAGTTTCAGAGGTATGCATCCATTCCCAAGCCAAGAGATGCTGATCCAGACATTGTGCAACATTGTACTTTCTCTCAAGATATCCAAAATGCCATGAATTATGTATCCAACCTTGAAATGTTGTTAAAAATATAATAGAAAGTCACATATTGTGCATATTTAAGCTTTTTTCAATACTCATACTGCATAGTTTTGAGCCAGATTTCTTCTCCTCCATGACATTTGTCCACGCTGAGAACTGAGTCTAAAATATGCTTAAAGGCAATTGAAAGTTGTTTGGAATTTTTCTGATTTAAAGCATTTACTTACTGTGCAAGTTGCCAAAAATCTGAACAGTTTTAACACACTGGGCACCTCATTTTCAGTTTCTCTCAGCAGTCATTCCGTTTATTTCTTTGGAACTTTAATATTCTCTCAGGTTTTATTTAATTTTCACATCATGCATTTCAAGATAATTTTCATGGAGTGCCTTTAATAGGTATTGTTTTAATTCCCAGCATACAGATCTTCATAGTTATTTATTGTTAACGTTTCCTCTTGGACTAAAGCCAAGAAACCGGAGAACTTGGCTCCAAAACATGGCAGTCATATAGAGGGAATGCTCTGACAAGTGAATTTGGGATTTAATTGGCTTGTACTGCTAGATGCTGGGTTTGAAATGTATTGACAGCAAAGGACTGGAAGAGAAGCCTTGAACAGTACAAGCATTATTATGCTGATAAAATGGAGAGCAAAATGAGTAATGACATTTCTTTTTCTGGTTGTTATCAGCCATCCAGCCTCCCCCAGACCAGCAAAGAATCTGTTCTTCAGTAAATCTTCAGCTGGTGTAAAGCAACTTCTTTTCAAGTCAGAACGGGTATACCATTTTATATCACCTAAGCATGTTCACTGCCACCTTTGCAGACAAAAACCAGCTAGTAGGATAGGTATTTGGAGTGCATGTGACAGCAAAGAGAGTGTCTAAACTGTAATGACTGATCAGAAAAAAAAGTATGGAACAATTTCATTTCAAGCCATGTGACCAGCAGATGCAGTCACTTACAGGTAGGACAGAAGATAATGTGTCCCCATCCCCTGAATTCTGCTGTTTGTGGATATATTAAAACAAAAGAAAGCAAAACACCTCTGATATTTCAGGGGAAACTCCATAAAATCTGTGCTTAGAGCACCAGTAGCAGTCAAGTAACCCTGTATTCTTCCATCTTCCCTTTAAAAACCTTTTGTTATCAATAATGAAGATAATTCAAACATGGATAGATCACATTTTACACTGAGAAGAAGTAACTATGGTAAAGGAGGAGGCTTGAAAAAACATCTGTTCTGATTTTTCAAATAATGAAAAAAGGAGACCTTGTATCACACTAAAAAAGTCTTCATTCACACAGGTGTTGAAAGCCTAACCTTTCCGGCTCTGAGTAATATTACTCAGATGGGAGGGTGGAGGGAGCAGGAGAGGGGCAGAGGATGAGGGGAGCAGATTGCCTTATGTCATCAATTTATGTACTGTAAATGAAATTAAAATACATACTTTTATGACACTAAGTGCTAATTCTTCAGATCTTAATTGATGCAGGAGGTGGATTTACTTGATTAAAGACAATAAAATCCAAACCAGTGGAGACTTCTGCTTAAAAGGAGTATGCATATTGCAGTCTGGAAAGGAACTTGAGAAGTGGGAAATTAAATACACTACTATATTTCTTGGAGAAGATAAACTTATTCCTACTTGGAATGTATTTAATTATTATCAAATCCATTTTCTCTGAAACTCTTAGTTTCAGTAACCTTTCACAGCAAACAATACATACATGAAAGAGACCTAATGCAATGTGCATTCTGGTGCAATGGAAGCAAATGCTACAAACCTCTCTGAGATATAATAAATGACATATTTATTTTCCTCTTCAAAATCAGCATTTTTAAGAAAGGTATTTTGTGTCTCCTGGATTAGTATAGGTCTACAGAGCAGATTGTCAAATCTGAGGTAGCTTAAAAAGCAGGGTTTTTTTTTCTGCTATAGTGAGTGTTTACCAGCCTGCTTTAAAGAGCATATTAATTCACTGTCTTGCTTTAAGCCCAGCTGGCAACTCAGCCACGCAGCTGCTCCCTCACCCACCCTCTCCCCTTCCTCTCCTCCCTCCAGCTCTTAGAGGGATGGGGAGGAGAATTGAAAGAATGTAACCCCCATGGGTTGAGATAAGAGCAGTCCAGTAACTGAGGTATAACACAAACCACTGCTGCTACCACCAATAATAATAATTATAAGGAAAATAACAAGAGAAGGGAATACAACCGCTCACCACCCACTGACCGATACCCAGCCCGACCGAGCAGTGATCTCACCCTTCTGGGTAATTGCCCCCAGTTTATATATTGGACATGATGTGCAGTGGTATGGAATACCTCTTTGGTCAGTTTGGGTCAGGTGTCCTGTCTCTGCTTCCTCCCAGCTTCGTCTTCTCCCTAGCAGAGCATGAGGCTCAGAAAGTCCTTGGTCAGAGTAAACATGACTGAGCAGCAACTAAAAGCATTGGTGTTATCAGCACTGTTCCCAGGCTGAAAGTCAAAAACACAGCACTGCACCAGCTACTAAGAAGGAGAAAAATGATTGCTACTGCTGAACCCAGGACAGTATCCACCCCTTATTCCATACCATTCACATCATGCTCAGGTCCCACATTTTCAATATACCATCACTCTTATCTCATATATATACATATATATATATCCACAGAGAGAGAGAGAGATCGTTCGTTAGTGCATGGACCAATCCCTATAAAGTTGCTGAGCCCATCCAGTCCATAATGTCGGGCTCCATTTCTTGTAACGGTCTTTCAGAACAGGAGAGGCTGTGTGCAGTGTTGGATCGTTGCCTGCTGATGATACTGCAGCACTCGTCTGGTTTCATCAAAGTTAATTCTCTGTTGGGATGATGGTCAGATGGAAGTCAGGGCCAGTCGCTGGTGACCTGAAGACATCTAGTTGGTGGGTTATAAAAGTGCTACATAGCAGGCAACAGCATGCAATTGAGTTTATTGGCTGTTTTCCTCTAAAATCAAATCCCCTTGAAGTACACATCAGACTTCCCCATCTTCCCGCATTACCCACCAAGTATATCCTGATCACTGAGCAAAAGCAATCCCAAGAGTGGGTTTGCTTTTACCTGAAGCAGGAATAACCCAGACTGTCTTCCCCAGCAAATTCTTTATGTGCACCACAGGAACTTTATCCCCTTCTACAGTATGTAAAAGTTCTGACTGGGCTGGGCCAACCCTGCTGGCAGATCCTCTGGTGTTGACCAACCAGGTGGCTTTTGGTAAATGTGTATCCTAATGCTTGGAAGTCCCACCACCCATTGCTCTCAGTGTAGTTTTTAACAGCCCATTGTACTGTTCAATTTTCCCAGAAGCTGGTGCATGGTAGGGGATGTGATATACCCACTCAATGCCATGCTCTTTGGCCCAAGTGTCTATAAGGCTGTTCCAGAAATGAGTCCCGTTGTCTGACTCAATTCTCTCTGGGGTTGCCGTGTCACCACAACATCTGTTTTTCAAGGCCCAGGATAGTGTTCTGGGCAGTAGCATGGGACACGGCGTATGTTTCCAGACATCCGGTGGTTGCTTCCGCCATGGTAAGCACATGGCGCTTGCCTTGGCAGGTTGGTGGGAGTGTGATATGATCAGTCTGCCAGGCCTCCCCATATTTGTACTTCAGCCATCGTCCTCCATACCAAGGATGCTTTAACTGTTTAGCTTGCTTAATTGCAACACACGTTTCACAGGCATGAATAACCTGGGCAATAGTGTCCATTGTTAAGTCCACCCCTCGATCACGAACCCATCTGTATGTTGCATCTCTGACCTGATGGCCCGAAGTGTCATGGGCCCACCAAGCCAAAAATAATTCACCCTTATGTTGCCAATCTAAGTCCATCTGAGCCACTTCAGTTTTAGTAGCTTTATCCACTTGGTTGTTCTGGTGTTCCTCAGTGACCTGACTCTTGGGTACATGAGCATCTATGTGGCGTACCTTAACCACCACGTTCTGCACCCGGTCAGCGATATCTTGCCACAGTGCAGCAGCCCAGATGGGTTTACCTCTGCATTGCCAGTTGCTCTGCTTCCATTGCTGGAACCACCCCCACAGGGCATTTGCCACCATACATGAGTCAGTATAGAGATAAAGTACCAGCCACTTTTCTCGTTCAGCAATGTCCAAGGCCAGCTGGATGGCTTTCACCTCGGCAAACTGACTCGATTCACCCTCTCCTGCAGCAGTTTCTGCAGCTTGTTGTTGAGGACTCCATACAGCTGCCTTCCATCTCCGATGCTTTCCCACAATATGGCAGGACCCATCAATAAACAAGGCATACTGCTTTTCATTTTCTGACAGTTTATTATATGGTGGGGCCTCTTCAGTACGCACCACCTCCTCCTCCTCTGGTGACATTCCAAAATCTTTGCTCTCTGGCCAGTCCATGATGACTTCTAGAATTCCTGGATGACTGGGATTTCCTATTTGAGCTCATTGTGCAATTAGTGCAGCCCACTTACTCCATGTAGCATTGGTTGTATGATATGTAGAGAAGACCCTGCCTTTGAACATCCAGCCCAGCACGTGCAACCGGGGTGCCAGGAGGAGCTGTTCTTCAGCGCCAATCACTTCCAAAGCAGCTCGAACCCCTTCATAGGCTGCCAGTATCTCTTTTTCAGTTGGGGTATAGCTGGCCTCAGATCCTCTGTATCCCCGACTCCAAAAGCCGAGGGGTCAACCTCGAGTCTCCCCTGGAGCTTTCTGCCAGAGGCTTCGGGTAGGACCATTCTCCCCGGCTGCGGTATACAGTACATTTTTCACATCTGGCCCGGTCCGGACTGGTCCAAGGGCTACTGCATGAACTATCTCTCGTGTAATTTGCTCAAAGGCTTGTTGTTGCTCAGGGCCCCATCTAAAATCACTTTTCTTCTGGGTCACATGATAGAGAGGGCTCACAGTCAAACTGTAATTCGGAATGTGCATCCTCCAGAACCCCACAGCACCCAAGAAAGCTTGAGTTTCTTTGTTATTAGTTGGTGGAGACGTTGCTGTTCCCTTGTTGATCACATCCATGGGGATATGGCAACATCCATCTTGCCATTTTATTCCCCAAAATTGAATCTCCTGTGCAGGTCCCTTGACCTTACTCCATTTTATGGCAAAACCGGCTTTCAGCAGGGTTTGGATTATTTTCCTCCCTTTCTCAAAGACTTCTTCCACTGTATCACCCCACACAGTAATGTCATCAATGTATTGCAGGTGTTCTGGAGCTTGCCTCTGTTCCAGTGCAGTCTGGATCAGTCCATGGCAGATGGTAGGGCTGTGTTTCCACCCCTGGGGCTGTCGGTTCCAAGTGTACTGGATATCCCTCCAAGTAAAAATGAGCTGCGGCCTGCACTCTGCTGCCAGAGGAACTGAGAAAAATGCATTGACAATATCAATCGTGGCATACCACTTGGCTGCCTTTGACTCCAGTTCACACTGAAGTTCTAGCATGCCCATTACTGCAGCACTCAATGATGGTGTGAGTTCATTCAGGACACGACAGTCTGCTGTTAGTCTCCACTCTCCGTTAGACTTTCGCACTGGCCATATGGGGCTACTAAAGGGTGAGTGGGTCCTACTGATCACTCCTTGACTCTCCAGTCTACGGATCAGCTTATGGATGGGAATCAGGGAGTTTCGGTTGGTGTGATATTGCCGCCGGTGCACTGCTGTGGTCGCGGTTGGCACTTGTTGTTCTTCAACCTTCAGCAACCTCACAACAGAAGGATCCTTTGAGAGACCAGGCAAGGTGGACAGCTACTAAGAAGGAGGACAATGACTGCTACTGCTGAACCCAGGGCACTCACTTATGCATGTTGCTAGAAGCATCGGGTCTACCTGCTACTGCTGTTTGCTACTGTTTTATTATTTTCTTAGCCTTTTTTTTTGGATGTCTACATAGGTCATACAGTATGTGTGTATATGCCCATATATGCAATTCAGTTGAGATTACACAGTAAAACAGGTTAGAGTTTTGGAGACTTGGAGGGGTTTTGTCTCATGGCTATCAAGGCAAGTGAGATGATACTGGCTTGCAGTGTTTCTTTGTCATGCTGGTATTGGCCAGTGCAGCAGAGGAATCAGACTTTAAGCAGAGACACTTTTGATAAAGCCTAGTGCTGGTCTGGGTGTCAGTGGGGAACACAGAGCTTCTGTTATGCTTAGACATTCGGATTGTATTAGAGAGGAACATAATATATTTTTTCATTTGAAATTTCATATCCATAACTCTGTATGTCAGTGAAATCAATAAAAATCTGCTCCTGCAAGCCCCTTCCCATTGGCTTTAATACATGTGCAATTTTTGCAGAAAAGGGTCCATAAAATCACATTCTGTTTCATTAACTATCTGCCCAATGTATCACAAATAAGATCCCAACACTCCCATGGGACAAAGTAAAGATGCAAGTACATAGGGATGGCACAAGGTCCCCTTCACTTCCCACCCCATAAACCCCACTTTCGCAGCCCTGGGAAGCAGCTGCATGCGTCATTTGCTGTTTTCTTTGTGGAGGCAACAAGCAGCAGTGCTGGCCCAGGCTTCAGCCTTTGTAATGAACACACTTTCAGCTGAAACAGGCATAAATTTATTTAGAATCTTAAGCAGTCTTTAGATTATAAAGTCATGTCATGCCAGGGACAGATTTGAATAGGTAACCTACCTAGAAAAAGGCTTTAGATCATGTAGTTTTTGCCTTGGTAAATAAGTCACCTACAGCCCAAACACTGGTCATTGGAATTAAAAATACTTCACTGCATATTCATAATCTGCTTTTTGTTTTGCTATTTATGCCTCTAATATTTGTAAATTCTTATTATGCATCCCTTTCCCACTCCTAATCATCACCTACTGAAGATAACTAGTTATCTTTCCCCTTGTAAATGAATTCACCCTATGCCCCTAATTATTTTTGTAGGACTCGTTTTCCCTGTAAGACAGAATCTGATGATTAAAGTAGTGCCTTAAATTAATTCCTTCTTTCCTGAATTATGTCTGTAACAAAATCCTTCTGAAAGGGTCTGAGACTCTTTATGCTCCAGGTGCTGCTCTACTGTATAATCAGTTACAGATTCTAGAGACATTTTTATTCTCAATTTCACAGCTAATTTGTCATTTACCATTCCTGATAGTTCTGTTTAGTTACCACTTTTTCCTACTTTTTCTGCTTTTCAGAATATCTGTATTATGGATAATTTTTCATTAGCAATAACTTTTTTTCCCAAGTTGAATATGTGTCACTATTAGGGAAATAGGTCTTTGTGCAGTTTACAGATTTTTGGATTGGGATTCTTTGTGTATCTGTGTCAGACAGAGAAAATTTTCCATCTAGAGGGAGGAATTTGTTTGCCTTCTCCAATGTCTTTTGCATCTCAATGAGTTAAAACTTACAGAAGTGAAAATAATCATACTCATACATGGCTCAACTTTGAGTTTCTCTAAAGGCTGAAGTCTTGGAAAGGGTTTGCTTGTGCTTCTGGGGAGTCAGGACAAGATCCAGGTCTTCTGTAAGAGAGCACAGTCCCTGGAAATACAGCAGTTAGCTCACTGGATACATGACATATACGACAAATACAACTCACTAGAAATATGACACTCCCATGACGAAACAAATTTTGAACCTAGGACTTTTCTGAAAGCTGGTTGTTGCTTTCTGCCCTTTCTGGTAGTCTTTAGGTGATGGCATATGCTGGAATATAGTAAACAAGTGGTTGAGAATCCTATCACTAACCAAAGCAATTAAGTACTTAATCTGTCTCCAAAATGGTTTTGATGTTAATGGGCATACTACAAATCACTACAGTATTCTGATTGTTTGAAAGACTTAAGTAAAAAAGAAAACCCCGTGTTTCTTTGCGGAAAAGTAGTGTGTTGTGGTTAGTTTAGCTGGCTTACAAAACAAATGCTCAAAAACATGGGATACTCCCAGGAGGAAGTAATTTTAAAAAAGAAAGGGTCTACTGGGGAACTGACACAACTTGTGGCGTATGTTTACTGTCCTCTGAAGGCTCTCACCATGATCATTCTCAGGCTAGTACAGTCACAGCCCTTCACACGCATGTGTTCTCATGTACAGCCAATGCAACTACCTTAAGATTTTGCTGTTCCAGGTAAACAAAATATTATCTTCCCCAAAACAAAGGCCTCACTTGTTGTTATTCATCCCAGTCTCCTTCCAAGAAGCAACGTGATGTGTTTGCCAATTAGTTTATAGATCCAGTAGCTACAGTCCCATTTCCATGCATTGCACTCCATTTGTTTCTTAAATGAAAGGCCTATGGAGACCACAGACCTGAGGAACAACTGCCTTTCAAAAACGAATGTGTTTAGGTAAAGATTGAAGGAAAGGTGGTGAACAAAGCACAGACAGTAGTAGGAAAGAATAAAGGATAAAGGTTGAATAACTGAGAAACATAGAGAAGGTGCCCAATTTCATGATCTAAATTCTTTTAAAGCTATTTGTTTGTGGTTTACATGGATAATTACTGGCAACTGCACAAGAAATATTTACAGGAATTTTGATGCTTAACTGTTACAGTAATATGAAAGAGCATTGATCCAAACTTGCTATCCTGCTTCAATAGATTCGATCCAAACTTTCTACATCACATCAGCTAGGAAATTTAAATTGTTACAGGGTCAATTATATTCATCAGCTCTTGCTTTGCCTTCTGAGAGGGACTAGGTCATTATGAGATACTGGGAGCCTACATGAAAGGCAATGGCAGTCCTACAGCACCTCTTCCTTTATATAATTTTTTGAAATCATCTTTATTCCACTGTATATTGTACTCCCACTTTCAAGCCTATAATACTTTTTCCTTATAAGGGGTTATGGCTCTGTCAAAATATTAACTTTCCAAACAGTTATAAGGTTGATTTCATCTTTGATAGAGCATCTTCTAGAAAAGGCAAGCAGAACCCCATTGACATTTTTGAATCACTAAAATTCAAGAAACTTCAAGCTTTTGGAAGGCTTATGGTAACACTGCCTATTGCCACAGTAACAGCAAAAAATACTGACATCTGAACTGCAAATGGTGTGCTGCCTAATGCTTACCAAGTGGCATGTTCTTTTATATATGTTAAAATATACTATTAAATGAATTTAAGCCATTTAAATACCTGTCATATTTGTTCATCCAGCAAAGTTTTACTCCAGCTTATGTATGTCTGAAACTAGTTAAAAAATTAACTGAAAGACATACTTTTCATTTCAATTTGTTCATTGTTATTAACCAGAAAGGAACAGAACTACTAACACTATGTAATCTTCAAAAAAAGAAGACATTAATTAATTGCAAATTTTTGCAAATTGAAGTTTTCAAAATTGTTTTCATCCTGCATGTGAGTGGGGTACATACACACGGGGTGCATGCACAGCTGTAGGGTGCATACAGCGTAGGCAGGTAAAGGAACCATTACCAAGAAGTCCATAGCAAGGGGTATGATACAGAGAAGAGGTTTTAATTGGCCAGAGCTTAAATGGGATGGAGAAAAGAATCAAAAATGGGCAATGAAGGAGGTATTAAACTGTATTAGTGACAAACGCTTGATCGCCAGGGTGAGAAAACACAAGGAGAGAGATTAGGCTGAATGGTGAGCAGAAACAATAAAGAAAACAAGGCAATTATGGTTTTGAATTTACTCAAAATACTTGCAAACACACAACTGAGACCAATCCTGTATTCACTATGGTTAGATGATCTGAGATACATATATGTCATCTTGGATAGCTACCTGCGACACACCAGAACTAAAACAAGCCTTTTCCAGGGAGCCTGATATTCCCCACGCTCAATTTATGTGGATTAGATGAAATTTCCTCTTTCTTTTCAGCAATTTTGGCAGACTGCTGTACATTACCAAGGGTTGCCATTATCTTCCTCTGAACACTGCCGAAATGGTTTGTAATTTTATCCCAGTATTACCAAAGAAACCTGTAATCTCTAGCTACATTATTTTAAATAATACAGCCCAGCAATCACATCAACAAGCAGAATCCTCACAAATGAGGAAGTTCTTATCTGGAAGAAAACAACAATATTTATTTGCTATTGCTTGCCTTCAAGATAAAATCACATCTTAAGAGTGTAATCACAATGGGTGTAATCACTATTCTCTTTTTGTCTACAGAGAAATGTATTGGACAGATGCAACCCCCCATATTAGCTGTAATGCTTTTTGGTAGAACTCGTGTAACTGGGAGTGCGTTCGACACAGGCAGTGTGCAGTAATCTGTCATTATGCACTGGACTGCTGTCAAAATGCCTTCCAATAGCTGGGCATCTAGATACATATTTACTAGATTAAATCTCCTTCACTACTACAGGTCAGGAATACAACCAATTTGATCAGTATTTCAAAACAAGGCTAGTGACTGATGTGAGTTTCAGCATAAAACTACATCGTCTAGTTATTTTTCATTTTTCCGTAAATGTGTACTTCTTTACCAAAAAGATTTGCGGTTTCCATCACAAAAAGTATCGTAATTTGTATTAGCCCGTTCTTTCGCAGGGTCTGATCACCTCCTGAGAGATTTGTCCAAGGGTCCTGAATAGGGAAAAGATAAGACAAAAAGCCAAGTAGAGTGGGATTTTATGGACAGATCAGTGTTTTAGATAGCAGCCCATTGTTATTAGATACTCAAATTATTATAGAAGGGCTTTATCATATGAGAACATTTTAGTATCAACTGAAAAAACAACACTTTAACAGGTTATGTCAGTAGAACAATAAATAGGTCTGAACTTTTATCTCATAATATGACATGATGAGATCTGTGAACTAATGAATCCTAAATCAATTCAGGGCCAGTCTTATTTTCACTGACACAGAGAATTTCTACCTTTGTATGTCTGCGTGTGTGTATACATGTGCCCATCTCATTATAAATTGTGCTCATTATTTCTGCTCACCAGCTTAGCAATGGAACCACTTCAGCATTTCAATACAGTCAGTGAGAACACTCATTCAGGAAACTGGGCATTCATATTCCACTTGCTAAGGACTGTACCTGTACAAATACATATTCCACTGCCCTTTCCCTTACTTAACATTAGAGTGGTGTTTCAGTTTCCACAGGTGACCTGCAGGGGCTGGGGATACTTTTTCGTTTCCTCAACACACAATTTGGCTTCTGGCAGGCTTTCTTCTACTTTATTTTGAATCGTCTTGGACTGGCTATAGCTATGGATGAAACGCTGTGCTGGTGCATCCATGATCCTAGTGCTTTGGGGCACGATATCAGATCGGCAGGGACTCTAGGAAAACAGGGAGCCAACTTGTCCATGGCATGCATGTAAGGGTGATCAACGTCTTAGCTGAGATGCTTCCATGTAATCCCCTCATTGTTGCAGGATATCAGGAATTGTCTGTGCCTTTCACCACCATGTTTCACCATGCTCTCTTCTTGTGGCACTTTGCAGCTTTCTTGAATCTGGTATTAAATTATCTGAAATGGTTCTGTGACTGGTAGCTCTCTGGACACCTGAATTACATGTTCTGTTCACCCATCCTCTTGGACATGAATCTGTTGCTTGGCTGCTTGTCACTGGGCAGAAGACTTACTAACCCATGCAGCCTTCTCCAGCCTGTGTTTGTAAACACTAAGTGGGAAGACAAAGGAACTGTTTGCAAAATCAAGATGCCATTTTTGAAAGTATCTCAAGTTTAGGCATTTGCAAAATCTCAAGCATTTTCTTTCTTAAGGTGCTTTGAGATCCACAGGGACGGAAAACCCTTTAAAACTATGAGGTGTCATTAGTAAACTTTCCTCACCATTCTTCTCCGTGTATGAGCAAAGATAATACAGGTTGACTAATGATTTCCAAGGATGCAGTTGTACTAATAACAAGATATATACACTGGGGCTGGGATCTTTCTCTGTCACTGTGATTGCTTCCCTCTACCCAAGGCATTCTATAAAATATGGTAATTAACACAGAACCTTCAGACAGCCTAAATTTATTGCAATTTATATGTTCTGGAGTGTTGGTAAAAGGCCAATGCTGGCATTTCTTGAACTAATAATTATTGTGTTTTATTGTTGTTGTTCTCTAACACATTAACAAGCAAGGACCCAGCTTTATTAGAATTCACTTAGCCCCACTGTTCCGTGCCTATTTATTATGCAAGAGAATAAGATTCTCTTCCTCTAGCCTTCACTAATTTAAAAGAAGATATCCTCAATGAAATGTATTCAAATATTTTGACATTTTGCTTCACCTCACTTACAGAGCAGAAATTGTTTCTGACAGTTATTATACAGTACGGGAATCCTGCTGTTTCACTCTGCTGAAGCGCAGGTTGAAAAGACACAGCGATTGCATTTTCTTCAAAGGGTGATTCTCTGGCCTAGAAATAGCAACACTGTCAGCTGTGATTCACTGGAAGTTTAGATAATATCCACTCTGTACCTCCCCATCAAGAATGTGGAATATTTTTTTCTTCTTCTTCTTCTTAAAACAGATGAAAATAAATCAAAATGTGGAAAATTTGGTGCCTCCAACTTCGGGATCTGAAGTAGAGGAAAGCATTGACTTTGAAATGTGAGTGGAAATTGGGAGAAATGGAAATGAGGGAAATTTCCTTTTTTAGACACTTTCAGTCCTGTCTCAAACAGTGTGTTTTAAACAGACCTATTTACAAGGCAAAAAAACAGAGTTAAAAATATAAATACATGGGTATTTCCAAAGATTTAAAATAACTGAAATAATTATAGGTGGCACCTGCCTGACCTTCCTTTTATGTCATGCTTTCAGGCATGCTACATGTGTGGCAACATCTTTTTTAATACAATAGCATGCACATGCAAAGTATATTTACACATTCAGCCAATGCTCCCAAAGATTTAACATGAAAACCTCAACGTTTTTACCCCATTTTAGACTGCAGTTTGGTGCTGTCTTAAATATATATGGGTTGAAAACCAATTTTTGTCTTTAGATATACACAATCAACTCTGAGTCTCGTTAAGGACTGTTGTAGCCCAAAGTTCCTTGTTTGAAAAGGCTTGGCTGAGAGTTTTAGATTTTAAGTTTCACAAGGTTTGTTTATTTGATGGCAAGTGAAAATGCACCTGGAGAATCTAAAGCAGGAGGAGGAGGATAATGGAAGAATACAGGGAAAAACCTGTGAAAGGCTCTCCCGGATGCTTTGCTGTTCCTTTTGCTGTTCATGTTATGCAGATCCTATATCAGAATTGAGACTTCTTTCTTCAGAATAAGAAAGAGGAAACTGAATGCACAGTGAAAAGAAATCACAACAGTGGTGTTTAATATAGTTCCTTAAGATTTCAGAAGCAGAGCTTCTGTCAGAACCACAGACTATCGCAGAAGGGGGTAGGAGACAGTGATAAAGGGCCTGTTCTTGTAAAAGGGGATTGTTCAGCTGTAATCTCTGTTAATGCTCCTGTCGTATCACGGGAGAATCTGCCTATTACATTGACGAGAAAGTAATGAATATAATATCTGGGAAAATCATGTTGCTCAAAGTGTTTCCTAACTTTTCCATGCAAAAAAAAAGACCTGTCATAGAGACAGACATTATTAACTGGAGCAAAATAATGTGAGTGGTTGCAGGATGTGGCTCTTCCTGTCCTGGAGGTGTAAGTCTGGACTGTCAAATGCGATGAGCAGTGTGGCATGCAAGCTCAGATCAAACCCTGGTCTATTAAGGCAAGCTTTAAATCAGATTTTGGTCTCTGCCACTTCTTCAGGAGGCTGGAGGAAATAGGACATGTGCCGAGGGTTCCCCAGAAGGAGAGTGGCGGCTGCAAATATTCTCCGTTAGTGGCTCAGGCACAAGGCTTATATTCTCCGCTAGTGGCTCAGGCACTCACTCTTATAGGACTGCATGGCAGTGGGATCCCCATAGCAGTAGCCCTGCCAGAGCAATACCCCATTAACAAACTACTGTGGTTTCAAACAGTGCGGTCACTGACTGTCCAGAGCATCTGTTCTCCCCTCGTCAAGGCTGCATCCAGACCTCCTTTTGGCACAGAAGGTTCCTCAGTCTCCCCAGCCCATGTTAAATCTCTCCCTCACAAAACATGAGCTTGTCCACGCTCTGGACCAAATGCAGCTCCTGGGCCCCGCCATCCCTTGAGGAGTGATCTCCTATGAACACCACCTCTGGCTGAAGCAGTCGTCACATGCACAGAAATAACAGAGTGTCAAAGCCTAGGATAAATGCGTTGATCTTAATTGCGCATCCTGCTCTTGGGGCCTCTGCTTCCATATCGTTTTCCTAGAGAATCACACTTCATACATGGCAAAATCTCTCAGGGAATGGTTGCTGCAGAACAGAGTGTCTTCTGGAAAAATGATTTGTCTAATTTCAGAACCCAAGAAAACTTGTCATGCCTGCTATGGCCCTATTTATGTAAAATGTCAGCTGATATTTGTGTAACTATTTGTGTCAGCTTGTGCAGTGGATGACACTACTGAAATGGGTGAATAAATCCTCACACCTGTTCTGCTTTTAAATACAATGGATTCATGGGAAGTTCCTGTTTGTTAATGGAAGAAATTGTGCACCCTGCTTGAGGGAAAAGAGATTTTAGAAGTAAACAGATAAAATGCACTCAGACAGCATTTTCAACAATGAAAGAGCTGAATTTACTAAACCTGCTTCCCACATCTAACATCATAGTATCTTTTCAGATCCTCATGCAACATGCAGCCAGCTGTACCAGGACTGTAATTATAGTAAAGGGTGAGTATTCTCTTTGACAGGATTTTCCCAGCTGTGCTCATCTCAATGTTTTTCACTTCCTCAAAACATAAACCCATACATTTATATACATATATTTTTAAATAGAAAATGTGTTTTTACTTCAAGGACAGGCTGACTTCTCAAAGACTGTCCGTGAAGGCATTGTCAGAAACTGTGTCTCACAGGATTGCTGAGAGACACGGGACTTTGCAGTGCTGTAGGCACCAGTGGAGTAGATGCTCAGAGGCTGCTTTGAATACTGATATTCAGGATAAAATCCAGCACCCCAGAGTCAGTGAGGTGGACTTCATTCTTTGACGACATGAATAGTATTGTCTAAATTGCCATCGGATCATAAGGTTAACAAAAGGTATTTCAAAGAATAGTGTGATTATTAAAAAGTATATTTGTAATTTCAATTTCAGGGAGTAATATATACACCAGTCTGTGAGCTGGCAGTACTGAGTCGTGAACTTAGGGCTCACTTGATCCTTACTGACAAGAGTTTATTGTGATATGAAGAAAACCACTGCTTGTTGGAAATTGAAGACACTGACATACCCTTGCGCTGACCCTCAACTTGCAGTCCTCTCCAGGCTCTCTGCGGATGTCTGCCACACTGGGCTATGTTCGTCTCTTTCCACCTTATGTTCTGTTCACTTTATTTGCAGGCTTTCTGGAAGGAACTCATGTAGCAAGTAGAAAAGACTCATCTGCCAGGTGAACTTCCAGTGCAACCTTTATTTTTGTTACCATGTCACAAATGAAGGCAACAATGATGAGTAGAAACTATTGATTAAGGTTGGGGGGGCTTTTTTTCTGGTATATTTGACAGAATGAATGATCAGAAGTGCAAATGGAAGTATAGCGATAGTGTATAATGCACAGGAAGGAATAAAGAAGAAAAACCCTAAATACCCAGCAGAGAAGGTTACTTTTGATGTGATAGAGATGAAACCAGTGGAGGCACACAAGAAAGCATAATATGTTCAGTGAGAGGCCAGTAAAGTAATTTCTAGCAGGGAAATGAGTTCTAAATAACATTTGTCAAGAGATGTGCAGTTTTGGTGAAAAGAGCTGTACTTGTGTAGAGGAGTTAGAAGTACCTGTGGCTAAAATACTGTGAAAGGCTTGTTATAACATCAGGGCCATCGGCGGTGTAACAGGAAAGGTACAGTACATCTGTGCAGTGTCGAGTATCATGCAGATATGTAATTAGTCAACCCTACGTACTGTCTGGACTCTGGAATATGGCACTTTTGTGGTTTTCACAGTGCCTGAAAATGGTCCTCTCTGCTCCTTTGTGTTCTTTGGACTCTGTCCTTCTACCCTCTCACTAAGTTTAAGACTAACAAACACAAGTAGTGAGCTAAACCACTTGCAGGTAGGGTTTAATGAGCACTGGGCACACACCACGATTCTCCACAGGTCATGAAAATAAACAGAGATGGAATTAAGATTTTTTTGATACCAGAAAAATGGTGGCATTATAGCAAAGATTAATTATGCAAAACAAAAATTAAATTCTAATAAATGCAAGCCAGTAAGCTTCAGAACGAAGGTGTATTGAAGCATAAGAACAAAAAACAGGGGTGCATTAAGAAACACACTTTTTGAAACCCAGATAAATAGAATGCACAGAGACCCCCAGCAGCCAATACCGTATGTGCTGCACAGCATTAGCTGCCACAGAGCCAGCATACACTGGGACTGGGCACAAGTAATAATGGCCAGGACTGCTCTGCTCACCTGAGACATTGCTACCAAGAGAAAATGTATGCAGTGACTGAGCCAAGGTCCCAGGTGCTGGAGCTGCCTTGTTTGCTATCCCATGGGGGTAAAGGAGGTGCCTCGAGATTTCAGGGTGTCTCAGTGTAGCAAGCATACCTGGTCATGACTCAAAATCACGATATCATACAGAAGAGCTTGGGAGAGTGAAATGGAGCAATGCAGGCTGAGATCACAAGTTATACTATTCGGATCTTCTGCTGATTTTAAAATCATCTTCATTTCTAATATCCACTACAATAAGATATCAAAACAGTTTATCCCAACTGTCTGTTTCCACAGGTGACCTTTAGAGACAGGAACACTAGTAGGCTATGTAATTCCTCCTTAAATCTTGAGCAAGTTCTGCTGCAGATATTTCAGCACTGATTTCTCCATAAATGACAGCGCTAACGGTCTCACTGTTCCAGGCTTGTGGTTGTTTGGGTACAACCTTTTCCATTCATATTAATTGGCACTGGGTTTATTTAAACCCATTACTCTCAGAGATTACTCCTATTCTGTAAACCATTGGGTAGCAAAAGCAACTAAATGTATCAGAGAATGCTGCTACCTAATTACAAAATCTGCAGATTTTCTAATTTAGGTAGAATAAAATCCAGTATAGTTCAGTTTTACTCTCTCTTACTTACTTTGTAAGTTAGAACTATAGCCTTTTCTCATTTTAATTGCTCAGAGGGGAATTAAATCCTTCCCAATATCTTTACCAGCTGTTTTCCTGAGAGATGTATCTGGGTATTTATATGGTTCCAATCATCACAGTCTTTCTGCTAATCCAAAGGACTATATTCATAGATTTCTGTTTGCAAAATCCCTATGGGATGGGGTAGCGCCGTTATCTCTGCTGTACAAATAAGGAACTGACACAGAGAGAGATGAAGGATTTACAGCTGGGAAAAAGGGCTATATATCCCCTTGAGATTTGGGCAAAGAAATGCTTGGCACCCAATGCTCCTTCCAGCCGCAGAAATCTGCAGTGTAGGTGTTCTGCTCATGTGCAAAGGAAGTCTAGAGAAACCCAGTAGCATAAAAGCAGGGACCTCACTTGATGTACCTGGCTGAGGAAGGTGTCCTTGGCCCATTAGGCCAGGCTCCCTTAGTAGCTGAGCAGAAATGATCAGCACTTGCAAAAGGTGGGATGGATCTTTCTTTGTGTGAGACAGAGATGCCTTGCATAGGCCGGAAGCCATTGCTCAGATAGGCCGCGACAAAGTGAGAGGAACTTCAGCTGGGGTTAATATACCCATTTACAGATTTGGCCCTGTGATTATTCAAGGTCATATATGAAACCTGGAAAACTGGCAAGGCACCAAATTCAGATCTCCTAATCGATGTGCAGTTTCCTAATTGCTGAGCAGTCTATGTTTTCAGCTTCCAGACTCCAGATTAGCATAAAGTCATAGCATCAGTTGCAGCTCTTCTTAATGGAATAGCACTTAGAGCAAAATTGATGCCTCTTTAAGAGCAAGTCGGTCCTGGAACAACACGTTTCTGCCAGATCATGGGCATGTTCTTGGAAAGCAGTACACTCCCTGGTCATCATAACCAGAGAGCTGTCAAAGTTACTGCAACAAATGATAGCTCAGTCACTATTTCTTTTCAGAAGTACTTCAGACTGCGGTTTTGCCTGTGCAATGGGTTCAGGATTTGGCCCAAAAGTAAAAAGAAAAAAACAAAATTCCCTATATGCCTCACTTTCAATTTCTATAGAGCATTTTTCCCAGATTAATAAAACAAGCCTCACAAGTTTGCCAAAAAGTACAGTTCTCCTTTTAGCTAAATGGGGAAATGACAGCACAGGAGGTGAGCTTCCTGCATGCATCATGGGGGAGAAGTCAGCAGCAGGCTTTGGGTAGACTCCAGAACTCAGCAGAATGACAACTGTCTGAACTAAAACACAGTGTTTACAAGACTGCAGTAAGACAGTCAGTGAGTATATTAAAATCTAGGATACACAGGGCAGTTCACTGGGCTTCTTCACTGAAAAGTTCAAATATTTGTTGGTTGTACCTACCTTAGTTGTCAGTGCCGGCCAGGGCGAAAACCTACAGAGAGTAGAGAATGACAGGTGGTGCAGAGAACCTGATGTTAATGCCATGCACATGTCTTTAATTCAGAGTGTCCCTAGTCTGGCCCCATAGGCTGAAATCCCGTTTGTGGCTGGGGTGTTCTCCTAATGCAGATATACTCTTCATGCTCATTTTCAGCCTGGTTGAACACTGTTGTTGCTATTTGTTCTCAATTTGCCTAAAGGAAGACGTTTCTAGACTGGAGGAGTCTCTTGTTTCATAATTCACGAGGATGATCAGGGGACTGGAGCATCTCCTGTATCAAGATAGGATGAAAAAGTTGGAGCTGTTCAGCCTGGAGAAGAGAAGGCTGAGTGGAGACCTCATAGCAGCTTTCCAGTATCTGAATGGGACCTGTAAAGGGAGGGACTCTTCATTAGGGACTGTAGTGACAGGATAAGGGGTAACTGGTTAAAATTTAAACAGGGGAAGTTTAGATTGGATATGAGGAAGAAATTCTTTATTGTAAGGGTGGTGAGGCACTGGAATGGGCTGCCCAGGGAAGTTGTGAATGCTCCATCCCTGATGGTGCTCCAGACCAGGGTGGAGAGAGCCTTGGGTGACATGGTTTAGTGCTTGGTGATCCTGCCCATGGCAGGGGAGTTGGAACTAGATGATCTTAAGGTCCTTTCCAACCCTAACTATTCTATGATTCTATGAAAATTCTACCATGGCTGCTTTGTCTTAAAAATTTGGGACCGTGCCCTCCTACTGGTCAGTGAGCCCAAGAGTTTTTCAGCACTACATTCTTCAGACACTAAACCATCTTCTTTTCAATCTTGTAAAGTATTAATTCTGTATGGCACATAGTCCAGCATCGATTTTAACGTTGATCTTGATTAACCACACAATGCAGATACTGGTATTAAAATCTAATGCCCTGATTAGTTCATTCTTGTTCATATTCCAAATGGAATATGTTGTAGTCTTTCATGCCAGAAATTGGGATGCCAGTGCTGTAGATACAGACCGATGTATATTATGATCCAGAGACAAGAGAACACACGATGGCCTTGATTTGAGCACAAGCACCTTAGGTGACAGACCGATGCTAAAGGGCAGTCAGATCTCACGTTGTCATTTCAAAGTATGTATTCAGTGTAACTTTTTAGAAAACAAGATGAAATATAATTCTTTAGCTTCAAAGGAGTCTTTTTGAAAGTTGTGATATTTCAACAAAAGATGACAACGTGCCACCACAGAATAACTTGAGAATGCAAATACCGCTCCCCTCATTGTCCCTGGTTTTCTTCAGAAGCTGTACATCTTACTTTTCTAAAAAATGTAGGCTGGAGAACTAACAGAATTTGAAAGAACTTCCTTTCAATGTGAAGAGTTGTAAGAGTGTTAGCTCTCCAAGTCTTTAAGGAAATCCAATTATAAGCCTCTTTATATTCATGTACTTTATCGAAAGAGGAACTTTCTTCTCCACTGGTGTCATTTTCTCAGTGGGGACTCCACTGTGACATTGGTGATGAGTTTCAGTGCCTTTCTCATTAGGAGACAACTTCCATCAATTCCCAAGAGACTGGGGCGGGACCCAGTCAGGCTGCCCTCGCCAGCAGCGCATTATGAAAGGGGCTTAATGTTCATAAGTAATGCATAAAGGTTCTCCAAGGTTACTGGCTTCAAATTTTTAAATGTGTACTCTTGTGAGAAATGCAAAGTCTAAAGGCAATTGTGTCTATACTGTACTGTGAGCCTCTGAGCAAAAGGCTTTAACTTCCCTTCCACTTACTGCAGTACATAATCTTTATTATTATTGTTGTTGTTGTTATTATTATTGCTTCTTAAGTAGTTTGAAACAAGTGTCTGTTTGCCAGATGTTTAATCAAATAATATAATCACACCCATAATTTCTGATGGAATGTTTAGTTTTACAAGCAACAGTCAATTTGGAGAAATCCGAAGTTACAAAAGATCAAGGCATTAATAGAAGGAATATTAGTTCAACCTACTGTATTTCAGTCTTATGAAAGACTTTTAAGACTGACAAGTAATCACAACAGTTTCAAATTAATAACCTCCTATTATCTCCTTTGCCAATCACATTTGCTGCAATATTTCTATTAACAATCCCTTACTGATAGGCCCTGATGCCTGATCCTGTGGTGTTAAATTCCACTTTTCTTCATTAATAACTGTTTAAACGTTAATATTTGCAGAAGACATGACAGGGATACACCAAGACTTTTATGCCATTGAAATGGCATCCTGGTGCAAAGGCTCCTCCTGACCCTCAGGTGAACTGAGCAGGGAGATGTACAGACAAACATCCCAGATGGCAGGGCGTCCATACCACCAATTTGGCACAAGAAGGATGAGCCCATATCAGCTTCTTTATTCATATCCAGAGGGTGGTTTCACTGTGAGCCTCCCCATTGTGCTCACTTGCAGAGCTCTGTCTCTGAGCACAGTACATAGCCAGGGCAGGTTTGCCCCACAGGAGATGTTCTCCTCTTCATGTTCTCTGGTGCTATGGCTATTTGCTCCACCCTGTTGGGACCCTCCAAAAATGCATAAGGTGAATGGAAGTGTTTGACACCATCTGTGTCACTTCATGTACCTGCTCCTGCCAAGTCATGCTTGTCTGCTGCCAGCATTGGGCACAGCCAAAGAGGGTGAACTGGGATGAAGTCTGTGACCGCTGTCGTCAGCCATCAGCTTCAGAAGCATTACATTCTCTTTAAACCCCAGAAATACGCAAAATGTCTCCTTTATAGCTGTTTCATGAAAAGTGTCTGGACAAGCCAGAGCTGTTCCATCAGATGACTTTCAGAGTCTTCGTTGATTCATCAAGTCACTATTTTGCTTCAATGCATTTAAAAAATAACAACTCAGCATGTTGCACTGCTCACTTTAGCCTCAGATAGTATGTAATTGTTATTATTAGAGATTTCCTTTTAAATAACTAAGGACATTTTATGAGAGTTTTCTAAAATCTACAGTTGATAGCACAAAAGGTTAAGGCTTTTAGACCAATATGCCAGAGAAATATTGCATGTGGCTGAGGCAGGAGGGAGAACATCATGCTTAAATCGTAGAATTATAGACTGACAAAATGGTTTGGGTTGGAAGGGACCTTAAAGATCATCCAGTTCTGCCATGGCCAGGGACACCTCCCACTAGACCAGGTTGCTCCAAGCCCTGTACAACCTGGCCTTGAACACTGACAGGGATGGGGTAGCCACAGCTTCTCTAGGCAGCCTGACGAGAAGGAAGTGTGAGACTCCAAAACACTCTTTTGGATCAGCTGGAGCCATAGACGGGTTTTGTCCTCTCCCACCGACAGCACCTCGAAGCAGCTGCCAGTAGTGGTGCTGGACAGAAGCAGGCAGAAAGCCCTGTGAGCAGTGGCTCTGCCACCACCAGAGCAAGACTCCTTGGATCCCACTAGAAAATGAATGCTTCAGAACCATGTTTTGCGTGTTACATTTCCAAAGCGCCAGACAAACAATAGCTAATTATAATCCGTACGAAAGGATTATGTGTTTGGCAGCTTGTGGTAAAGCCTTTTAGGTAATTGCTTCAGGGGTTTAGAAATCTAATACTTCGTTGTTAAATCGCCTTATAAAAATCACTGCATTTGAACAGTGGAGGTTCATAGGACCAAGCCCCATTTACCACTTTCCTGTGCAAACAGTTAATACAATCACCAAAATACTCAGTTGGGTATCAGTGACAGCTCTAATGGAAATAGCCATCCAACTTTCTGTTGCACGCACTAGTAAACACACAGGACTGGGGTCTTGCTGCTGGGAACTGACCAAGGCCACTGATAGTAGCTTTGGATCTAGTCCATAGCTTACAGGCTTGCATAGAAAAGCACTATTCTTAAAAACAAAGTAAATGCTGCAAATTTTAGAAGAAACACAGAGGCACCTACTAAAGACCTGCTATTATCTTCTAAATCTCATAGTCATATAAGCAGTAATTAGGATGAGAAGAGAGAGTACAGATAAAACATCTTTGAATGCAAGCAATAGGATACTTTCAAGGAATTAGCAAAGTGCTTAGCAAGGGTAGTGTAACATTTCTGATAATCCTCCTCAAAAGCATGAGTGCCAATCCTTTTGGCCCCACTATAAGAAGGACTTGCAGCTGCAGCTCTATAGCCCTCCCAGGGAACCCTGTGAAGTTAATACAACTGTACAGGAAGCCGATAGAGCTGCACAAGCAGGCAAAGAGCAGACCTTGTTAGCAGTCATTTCTCAACTGACCCCCAAATCAGCAGTGGTTTTTACAGTCAAAATGTGGCCAAATTGCACCAAATTACCTCCAGTGTCCCCTTGTCACCAGCAAACCCGACTGCATGAGAACTGCCAGTCCCTGTGCGTCACTGACTTAACAGGTATGTAAAAAGAAGCAAACAGAGTTAGAGAAAGTAATGCAAATGTCCACTTTACCTTGGGAGCCAGCTGAAGCCTAGCCAACAAGTTTAATGGACATTTTCACTTCTGTAGGTGAGATGCTTTGTTGAAGCAGTTATGTGAACAGATACTCTTTTGCAGTCAATATTCAGCACTAGCAGAAACTGCATACTGAAAATGTTTCCTTTGTCTTTATTCAAAGGAATAAGACATATCCTTGCTTTCAGGTATTTCATCTGCCTGTTTCTAACTTCTCTAGATTTCTGTTTTGGTGGAAACCATTGGCCTTACACTGCAGGAACACAGAAGAGACTGGAGAGTATGAGCAACCCCAGCAAAGCACCATGTGTGGCAAAGTGCTTGCTACCTTCAGGAAGGAGGGCAGGTTGCTCTGGGACAAAGAGAGGGGACTTCACCTGCCAAGGAAAAGCACCAAGAACTTCACCAGGCTGGCATGTACCAGCTGAGTGTGGAAGCCTGTGCATTCATTGACTGCAAATTATAGCCTCGAAATATCACAGTAGCTGAGGCAGACAGATTTCACACACAGAACATGGGAGCTGCTCTTCTGCTGGAGACCAAAGGACCCTTGGTCTCTGTACTGTCCCTTGGCAGTGACTAGGATTGACAATTAGCAAGAAGATTAAGAAAAAAAACATTATAATGCCCTGCCCTAGTGGTTCCCCGTTCCCATTTTTCACGTCCTAAACTCATCTCCATTCAGGAGAGAGACACGGCATTACACCTTCTGACAATGCTAGTTATTCTACCTCTTGAAATATCCTTGTGTAGCAGAGGGATTATACTGACAGCTATTTCAGGAGAACAATAGCTAAGTATAGTTCCTATTACACAACAATGTAACTTTTTTCTCTGCCTTGGTCATGTTGGTGGCCAGCATTGTTTCTGATGAGTGATCACTGTATTACACTGAATTCAGAAACATGTTAAAAAAAAAAAAAAAACATTGATCTAGTAAAATTCTGGTTTATCCATCCCTCCACCCATCCATCCATCCATCCATCCATCCATCCATCCATCCACCCACCCATCTATCCATCCATCCATCCATCCATCCATCCATCCATCCATCCATCCATCCATCCACCCATCTATCCATCCATCCATCCATCCATCCATCCATCTATCCATCCATCCATCCATCCATCCATCCACCTATCCATCCACCCATCCATCCATCCATCCACCTTCTTCCTCCCTTTGTGCATATACCCGAGGAAATTTTGAATAATCACCAAATGTTAGAAAGAGATTGATTTTGATTCTTGTAACTATTACATGTGACTTTTGCTTATCATTAAGATGTTTTGTGGGGGAAAGGTCCCAGGCACGTGTACCCTCCCTCATCTTGGAATTACTTCAGTGGTTTACTTCCAGTTGTCTTACAATTGCATGACGAGTGGAAAATCTCAACAACTGAATATTTAGCATTGCAGATGAACGATGCACGGTACCCATGTTTCTACTCTGTTTAATGCTTGGTACAGCTTCAAATAATGTGCTTTTCCCCATGAATGTTGTGGTCAAATTTGAGTCATTGGTACAAGCCATGAGTATTCCCACTACCTGGGAACCGAGACAGTAATTTCAGCAAGTAACAGTTTTGCTGCGCTATTTTTTGTGATGGGTTTTGTGGAGTGATCTTAACCAGTCAATGCTGAGGTTAACAAGTTAAAGAGAAACATGAATACCTATCCACAGGCATGCTGCCTTCTTGGAAATGTGACTAACTATTAATTAAATGGCAAAGGAAACACTAAACACAGCAGGTCCCAGTGCTTCTATGTGAAGACTATTTGGGTCCTGCATCTCCTTCCAGGGGGGCCCCACAGATGCAGTAACACTAATAATGAGAAAATAGTGACTGCTAGCAGTTACCACTCAAATTTCATTTAACAGGAAAAAAGATCTGAGGCAATAGCAGGTTGGCCATTGTCAGTGAGCACTCAAGGGAAGCAAGGAGGAGTCCAAGTATATTTTAGCATAACCCATTGGCTGGCTCCCCCTGTTCATTCACTAGTTCCCAGCAAAGGATAGTCAATCAGCTCTTAAATGCTAGAAACACCCAGAACAGCCTGTGTATTGGTGTCCAGCTGGAAGCACTGCTCATTTCCAGGATGAGCTGAGACCAGAGATGAGGATCCTCATCCAAATGCAGCAGGATCTCCAGGCAGTGACACCGCTCCATGATGCCAGCAGGCTGTGTGAAAACATCAGTATCTTGGGGACAAGGAGGAGATCAAGCTTCACTCTAGTTTCTGGGCTGTAGTGAGGGCAGCACAAAAGGAAGATGCAGTCAGTAAGAATTCACCCTCTGTGCTCAACCTCAAGGCAAAAAAGAAGTTTTCCCCGTGTAAGACAGGAGTACCCCTACCCACATGAGATGGAAGGGGAACAGAGGAGCAGCCGCTGCCACAGCTGCCTGATGGTGTCTTGCCCCTATGCCAGGTACCCTCCCTCTGTGTTTCCACTGAAATGTCATTCCAAAATGAGCTGAGTGTCAGCAGTTTCTGCCGTACACCATACTAATGGAGGTAGAAACCCAGCTGAGGTTGGAAGCCCTAGAAAATAACACCAGCTTGCAACTGTATGGACACCAGTTCCAGTTAAAGGTTGCTAATGCTACTGGGCAGCCCAGCAAACTGGGGTTAGCCTCTCTCAGTACTTTCTGGCAAAACCTTCATTGGCAGAAAGCGGGAACCGGTCAGGCTCAAGGTCTCCTGTGCATGTGCTTTACTCTCTCTTACAAACTGGCAGGGCTATTTTTTTGTGGTCCTATGCCATTTTCCACATATTTCAAGGCACTTTCCATTTGGCAGCCAAGGTAACCTTAATTCTGGTTATTGGCATTCATTACATGTCATGTGTTCCTCAGCTATAAGCATGTCAGGTTAATGCGAGCACTGTGGTGGGTTACAGTTTTTCCTGATACATCAACTTGTAAAATTGCCTGAGGAAACACAGAGTTTAGCAACATCAAGGTTCTATGCTGCCCCAACTGTCATTTGTGAGGAGCGATGTTTACGGTTTGGGGTTTTTAAATTTTCATCAAAAAGAGGTTAAATTGCCCAGAAGCCAAGCATTCTTAATACCTGACAATAAGGTTTTAGTTACCTTAGGTTATTTTGGAAGACCAAGTCTTCTCTATAAGTGATCATTAGAACAGTGATACTTTGTGCATTTTCCATGAAATTATGGAAATTATTTGCTCAGCATTCCTCTGAGAGTATCCTTTTAGAGTTACAAGCCACTATGACATCCCCTACTAGGAAGTTCAAAAGTCAGACCTGAGCACTAGCTACAGGAGGCCCCATGGATAGTTCTGGTCTTCAGCATTAAGTGCCCAGTCCCAGGCATGTAGTATCTCACTGCAACAATGTGACTGCTGGAGAGAGATTAACCCCTTTCCCTTCCAGTATCTGCAAAGTAGACATTTCAGCTCTGTAATTTGGTGTGTGAATTCACGGGCAGCAGCACACAGGGAAGTCAGATCAAGGTGCCATGAGAATTACTTCGCCACTGCTTGTTCAGAGTGCCTTTTCTGTCCAGTTTAGTTTATGTCTTATGTAAACACTAAAAAGTCCTTATTACAGAAAGACTAATTCTGATAGAAAAGTGCAACTATAACAGTGTAATTACACTGGCAGTACTGGGAAAAACTCCCATGTAGAAAAGCGCATCAAGAAAATCAAAACAGAAACTGCCTCTAACCAAAAAATAAATCTATTTTCATAGCCAAATTAAGACAAATGTTATGAGTCGCTGGCTTTTGGTAGTTAACATCGTGCAACTGTAAGGGTTATCGTTCTAGTTCTTATTTCACAAGAGGTAATGTCCTAAAATGGCACTTCATACTTTTGACTTTCTAATTTTCTTCCTCTCATGTGCTCCTCCCTAGCACTTGTTCATGTTTTTAGATACTTCCAAATTAGCTTTGCATTAGCGCAATCAACAGCAGTTCTGTACAGTGGAAGATACAGCTCTTGGTGCAATGCACAGTGCTTTCATCCGTCTGTAACGTCAACAGTATGAAAAGCACTTTGGAAAAGGTTGAGTAAGGATGCTAGTTATGGAAAAACACACTGCACCTCTGTAAGCTTTTGTGATTGTAGAACAGTTAGGAAAAAGCTGTGGTTGAGTCAACAAATGGGGAAAAGAACAAGTGATATGGAGGATTTAAGAAGAAATTGCCTGGATACAGTTTCTTCCTTGTTATGATGCAGAAAAATTGTAGAGGAACAATTATAACCCGAGAAACAGAAAACAGTAAAAACACATGTGATGAAATGTCCTGCTTCTAATGGTCAGGATTAACTTTTCCCTATGCTTGGGACAGCACTGCCGAATGTGTTGTCAGTCCTATTTCAACAAAAATATAGTAGCTCCCCCAAAAAAAATCCATTAAAAGCTCTCATATGGAAACAGGAAATGAAAAGATCTTTCTGGAATGCTTTCTGCAAAGAACCATCACATTAATTCTTAAATCACAGCTCTTCATTGAGACCCTTCCCTCAGAGAGAAAGGAAGCTGCGACCAAAAAGCTACACAAAAGACAAACCTCTGGTGAATGGCTGGGCTTTTAATAACTGAGGAGAACAAGGAACAGAGGCTGAATTAAATCACAAGTAAAATTTTGATGTCTATAACATGAAACCAAGAATGGATTTAAAAGAGAGCAGACACGAGGCTTGTACAGAAAACACAAAAGATTTTAAAATATGAAGTTGAATCGAGTTGAATCAAGTCTAAATTTATCAGATGGGCTCAGTATCTTCTATAAACTGATAATAAAGGGGGAAAGATTATGCACACTATTCTTTCTAGGACAAAACCATGAATTCTTAAGGAAAAAAATGAGGTACTGTATTGTTTTTTTTTGCCAAGGTTTTAGTAGCTGGGAGTTACAAGAGTGATTTCTATTGAGAATCTGCTAGAAGCTTCCCTGATAGAGCCAATGCCAGCCAGATCCAACAGACCTGTCACTGGCCAAGGCCAAGCCCATCAGCGATGGTGGTAGCAGCTCTGGGGTAACACAATTAAGAATGGGAAAAAGTTACTAGCAGGCTCCTAGCAGGACCCGTGGCGCCATGGAGAGAGGAGCCCACACTAGAGCAGTTTGCTGCAGGACTTGTGACCCTATGGGGGACCCACGCTGGAGCAGTTTGTGAAGAACTGCAGCCCATGGAAGGACTCACATTACAGAAGTTCATGAAGGACCATCTCCTGTTGGAGGGACTCCACACTGTAATAGGGGAAGAGAGTGAGGAGTCCTCTCCTGAGGAGAAAGGAGCAGCAGAAGCAGTATGTGATGAACTGACCACAACTGCCTTTGCCTGTCCCACTGCGCTCGTGGCAGGAGTTAGAGAATTCGGGACTAAGTCGGGACCAGAAAGCAGGATAGTGTGGGGGTGGTTTAAGATTTTGTTTTATTTTCTCATTACCCTCCTCTGATTTGTTTATTAACAAATTTAAACTAATTTCGCCAAGTCAAGTTTACTTTGTCCATGACAGTATTTGGTGAGTGATGACAAAATAGGATCTAAACAGCCTTTGGAATTCAAGAGCACCTGGTTGGTGTGCAAGACCTCCTGGTAATGAAAGGCTGTGCACACACAGGGGCTGGGTTCACACAGCTGGAGCCAACATTTGTCTTTATCCTTCACTACAAGTACAGTCAGGAAAATGTTGCACAAAAACCCCAGATTAAACCTCAGATTACAAAGAGAATTTGCAGGTGGCAGGTCTGACACTCCACTCATTGAGCTGTGCTGAGCTGAATGGCTAAATGCTCACAGAAAATGAATTCCAGTCTCACCCATCACCAAAACACCATAGTTTTCAGTAGAAACACTTTGTTTCTAACACTGGCTTTTGGCAAGCATTTGCAGCAATAGCCTTATCGCATGAAAAGCCCTGTTGGCAGACAGAAGCAGAACCACGTGAGCATCGTGCCCGACCGCAAGCAAGTGAGCAGCAATCAAGCTGTGGAATAAATGAAAAGAAATAGAGTGCAAATGAAAATTTGGCAAAACACATCATCTAGTCCTGATCAGTGGAACTGAAAGGAATCACAGCAACAGGCCACAGAGCCAGCTGGCCCCTCTGACACGTCAGGGGTATGAACACTTTGTAAGTGTGCTCCATGTCATGTTGTCAAGGCATGAAGAGCAGTCTCCTGTGCTTCATGGCTTTATTATAGCCCCAGGTTATAATAAATGTCTGTGGACATGCTGTGAAGGAAAACAGAAAAGGGTGATTTGAATTATTCAGTCTTTGTTTTTAGAAGGGCTCTTTCCTCATTTGTTCCCTCAAAATTACAGTATGACTTTAAGTCTCCCTTGCATCTTGCATTAGTGCCACAACTGATGGGTTTGGGTTCTTTGGGCATTTTAGTGAATTACATTGATTTTGAGGCTTGGACACAAAAAGCAAGTGGTGCTTGTCTACTAATATTTTAAGTTATCGAGGATTGCAAGATACAAAGCAAAATGAATGTAAGTGATTTTTACCCTGAAAAGCACCACAAAGCCATGCTTCATATGAAATAGCACATGTTGAATGGTGCAAGTAGTGCCAGATTTACCATCATATGGAAAGGCAGTGCCTGCATCCTTGTGGGCTTCCTCTGGGAAATAGCATAAGTGGGACTTAGGTAACAGGTACTCAGAGGAAGGGAGGCACCAAGAATGCTCTCAGTGCCCCCATTGTCTCCTTCTACAGGTCCGACCTTTCACACAAGACAAACTCATGCCAGAAACGCATTCTGGGCCAAATCGTGCTCCCAGAGTCCCATGGCAACAGTACAAAAACATTTCAGACCTGTTGTTCCTATACAGCATATTCCAGCTGTTGCTGCTGTAGAGATGCAGTTTTGAGAGACAGCCTGTGCATGTGATGGTTTTCTTGATCCTTTTTTCCTATCAGCTTTTGTGTCTGACAAACACCCCTCTTTTATGCATGTACATTTACCTTCTTGTATTCACACTCACTGCATCAAAGCAATGGGACCTCTAAATCCAGGCTCAGTATCCTCATCAGAAGCCCATGCTTATACTTTCTCCCCAAGGGACCCCAGACAGAAAAACAGTAAGAAAAGACCCCTGAATATCAGGGGAGCATCCCTCAAAGCTGCTATGCTGTCTTACATAAAGGCACTGGGAACAGAGAGCAGTAAGAAAATGGTCAGGCATCCTCAAAAAACAGACTGGAACCTGCCTTTTTCTTCTTTTTGTTTTGGTTATTTGTGTTTTAGTTAATGATGGAGAACCATAGTCCACTAAGTTTCATCTCTGTGGAACTGCAGATGGGGAAGCAGGGGTGCAGGGGAGAAGTGAGGGCTGTTGCCTGCTGGGGAAGAGGGGAAAGAGCAAGAGGCAGCCATGCCTTTGACATTCCCTGCAATTAGACGGGAAACATCTCCTTTTTAACCATGTCACTCAGCTCATCTGATTTATCTTGCAAGGATTCTCAAGTATTTGTTTTCTTTCACTTTAGAGCATCTTGCAATCTTGTAACAAAGGCAAAAGGAAAATGTAACAAATCTTCAATGCCACCCACACTCAAGAGGCATAGTTATCCCTCTCCAGGGGGGCGTGCAACACATTGCTGCCCTCCTGTTTGCTCACCCCATCCCCTGTATCCTTGCTTCCACTCTGCAGAACCCGGGCACACTAACGAGAAGTGAGAGGTATAGACAAAGGGTTAAAAATAAGCTATAGGGTCTTCAGTTGTTTACCAACTTCTCTTGAATCTCAAGGATCTTCCTGGTGGCTGAGGCAGGGGAGGAACAGAAATCCTTGCTTTAGGGGCAGCCTCAAGAGGTGAGGCACAAACAGTGCGTTAAAAGCCCACCCAGGGACACCTCTCCTGCCTGCTCCACTGCCTCCCTTGCCGCACAAGGAAGGAGCTAACTGCCGTTTCCCTGACCCTCACCTTGTCTGTCCAAGGGATGGAGCAGCGCTTGCCTTGCCCTTTCCCATCTACCCCACAGGAAGACAGCTTGGAGCACTGACATGATTTACGTCACCCCCAGAAAGGTCTCTGTAAAACCCCACCGGTGGCAAGGCATCGCATTGTGTCTGAGAGCTGAGGAGGGGGGGGGGGGGGGGGGAATGTTTACATCAAGCTCTCCACTTCAGTTTACAGAGGACTGTCAGCAGCACCATCTTGTGCTGCTCCAAGATGATGTCCTTTCCTGACTGACAGCAGCGTGCTCCCTGCTGAACAAGGCACAAAATGAAAACCCAGGTTTTTAGCCCATGATACAAAGGAGGGCATGCTGAAAACAGGGAGAGCATCAGTTGAAAGACATTCTTTCATCATACTCTGTTAGAGTGATGCCAGGAAATAAAGCTGCATGCAGTCACTTTAGCTGCTGTAAAGGGTGATGGAGGGATGCGTTGTGATCACCCCACCTAGTCTGTGTCTTTGAGAGTATGCTGGGTGTAATTGCTGTGCCCAGGGTGGACCTGCACACAACTATTCCCTTGGGAGCCTGGTTAGAAATGGGAATGGACACCCAGGTGTAGGGCCTAGAGACAGGTTTCAGCCAAAATGCTGTCAAAATAAGACAGCTGCAAACACAGGCCTCTAGCCTCACTTTCTCCACTGTGGCTTCATGAGCACATTCATCCTAGAGAACCATGTTGTTTTCTTGCTGCTGCATGCCTACATGAAAAGTGTCCTGACCCAGCAGGATCTGCCCCCTGCTCCCAGTGCAGCAGCAACAAGCAGACCTGGGTGGAGGGTCCACCAGTCAGACAAACCCTGCTACCCCACCACACAGGCAGGCAGTGTCACAGGAGGACCAGTGCCAGCACCAACTCACACCAAGCAGTTCCTGCGCTGCTGATAAAGACACCTCAGCTCCCTCCGAGGATGATTCTCTGCAGCAGCAGCAATCTTTCCTCTCTGAGACAGGCTGCATCTGTGAATAATGGTCTGTGGATGCAGCAAGAAAAACCCACTCCTCCAGGAAAGGCAGTGGCTCTATTGCACTGCTCAGCAGTAATGACAGTGTGACAAAATCTGGCACTAAATTATTTGCATTGAACACCAAATCCATAGTGGTGGCATCCAAAGGCAGGCAGAAATTATATCTGCATTATGACTGCAGCATCTGAAGCCTGGGAAAAGTGTTTACCTCAGGACCCAAGTGGGTTTTTCTTTGGTCTGAGCCTCAGTTCATAAGATGGTGCTTACACACTTATTGTTTCTTGGTAATATCTGTCCCATTGGCCAGAGAAGAAAGACTTTGCAAAGGTACTGTGCTTCTACAAGCTCTGGAAATGAGTGCATGGGTAGAGAGAGGCACAAATCGCTGCCATGCACAGTGTGGGCTCTGCAGTCAGACCCTGAATGGCCTCGGTTGCCCAGCAGGTACACACATACTCACTGCTGGGCAGGAGCACAAGAGCTGGCCCTAAACCCTTGCAGCCTGTGGCTGACCTGGCACTGAGGAGCCTGGGACAGAGCTGGGGGCTGCGGGACGTGAGGAGGAGCAGTGGTAACATGACTAGGTGACACCTCAAGGGAGTTGTGACTGCAGAAGGGATAGCCAAAGGATCTGAGACGTCCATAGCAAACCTACATTTGCTAGTGATGTGTGCCTTTCTGAGGCTTATGGTCATGGAGAGAAGCTGGAAACTTGATCTCAAAGCACCTTAAAATTACAAAATATTCGAAAGCAAGTAAGCCCCTTACATGTGCTCCTTTTAAAAATTCAGTATTCTCAAGCCAGCTTCATTATTTTGGGCATAAAAGTTGTGATTTCTGAGTACTTTACACCAAGCCAGACTCTTACAGGAATGTCAGTGATTGTGACAGCTTTCAAGGCATCCCCCTTGGACAGCAGCTGAACACTGCACTTCCTCTGCATCAGCCCCTCTTGGGGTGGTTGGCTTGGACACAGACATCTGAGGTATCTAAAGCTGGGCAATATCCCTCCTCTTTGTACTTTCTAAAGCCCCTCAGATATTAGCACCTGTTTGGACACAGCTACATTTCCAGACTACTAGCCACACAGCAGCAGTGGCTCCTTGGTTTTTCTGAGTCTTGTGTTGGAAGGGGTTCCCAAGGGATGGTGACCCTGAAAATTCAGGGGAGTGGGTGGCAATTTGCAGGACTGTCATTTCTGGACTCAAAGATGCATTCTAGCTCCATTGGAGGCATAGCATCCCAGTGATAAAATCAAGGGGGGAGCCACAACCAGTCGTAGCTCCACCACTGCATGCCAAGACAGTTCCCTTACCTTCCTGAAAGTTTCAGTAAAACAAGAATCACAAGGTAGAGCCATCACCTCTTCCTATCAATTTATTGGCATTACTTGTTTGCTTTTTCTTCCCTCAAAGTCTTAAATATGATGCAAGTTGTAGCTAAAGACTGAAGAGCTCATATGACTTTTTCCCATGTTCTTCTACCTGAGAACTGTTCAGAATTAAAGTCATCACGGTAGAAGAAAAATACAAATATAAACAAACGGATGTGTTTTGTTTGTTTTTATCTATTGCAAAGTAGTAATACAGTAGGCATAGTAGCCTAAGGAAAATAATATGTTGCTCCAGCTTTTTTTTCCTGAGCATATCCCAAAACCCTCATTGTTTACAAAAAACATTTTACATCTGTCCTTCATCTGGCTTTATTGCTTTGAGCACACAGCAAAGAGGGAAGTGCCAGCATAGGGCTCTGGCTTACACCAAGACTTCTACCTTACTCTGTGTATACCTCATAAGGCAAGAAAACCTTGCCTCTGATCAAACAGGAGTACATTTCATACACCGTGTACAGCCATCCACCATTCCCACCAGGCACAATTTTCATAGCACTGCCATAAGCTATTGAGGGTCTTTCTACCTACCTGTAATCATTTCTGACACTTTTTTCAATGACATAAATGCTATGAAGATAGCTAGGAGTGGGTGGTATTCCTGTTTTTAACAGAGGAAGAAGAGAGTTTGTTTATTCTAGATTTCTAGTCTCAGGGGGCACTGGTTGCTTTATTGTATTGTTTTTTTCTGACAAGCTATTTTGAATAAACAGAGCTGCTGCTACTGCTGATTAGGGTGGCACTTGCTACATTCTCAACTTGCAGCCTCCTTAGGCTCCTTTGATGTCCCTTTTGGTTGTTTCTCAGTTCCCTTTTCCTTTTGAGATACCTCTGGGTCCTTGTTTCATTATGTTGAGTCACGCATAAGGCAGAGCGATGAGCTTGTGGTGCAATGATGAGGCTGGTACTGAGCCTGCACTGTCTGTAGTAGTTTATTACTGCTGCCAGTGAAAAAGAAATCTAAACCTGGCAGCTCAGCCTGCTGTGAATCAATATTTTGCAGGTCGTGTACTTTGAAGAGATGACACAAAGACAGACTTGAAGGAGAAGAGGTGGGAGGAAGGGAGAAAAGCAAGGAAGAGTTTACCTTGACATCCATTGACACACTTTTCCACCAAAAGTGAGGGAAAACAAGCACCAGGCACTAATGCTGGGGCTCTCTCACATAACAGAACTCTGGAGCCTTTAAAGGAGCTGTTATTCCCAGCTTGTCTTCCCGGCTATTGCTTTGCCCCAGATGGGATAAAACCCAGCAGGATAAAACCCAGTAGTGTTATAACTTAGCTGAGAGAGTAACTGCACTTTGGGAAAAGATGGAGCCAGAGAATAGAGCAGTCTTCCCTTGGGAGTACCCTCAGAGCCACAGCTTCTATGCAGCAAACAATCTGGGAAGGAGGAGAAGGAACCAGCCTCGATGCACCAGCCTGTGCCTTTCCTTCCTGGAGTATTAAGGTTCTTGCCAAAGTTTGGGGTTTGGGGTTTTTTTTCCTCCTTTTCAGACTGATCTGATTAAGTAATCTTTAGTTCACCATACAACGGAGGACCTTTCTAAGGTACCATATGGTAACAAAACCTTTCATTACTTTGTGCTGGGCACCCATTTACTTCCTTGTGAAAATCAAGATATCGGTTACAATCTGCTGAGGCCTGGATGGCCCAACTCCAGATTATCTGAGAAATGATCTCTCACTACCTTCCCCATTTTTACATCTGCTTTTAAATAGGACACTTTGCCTGTGTAACTCTAAGATAAACCTGGCAGGAGCCAGGCTCAGGCAGCCCCTCGAACTCTGCAACTCCCTGCCCCCAGAAAGAGATTTGAATCCTGTCTGTAAAGTACAACAGAATGGCTTCTCTTGTTGGCCCTATGTTGTTACAACAAGGCTTAATTATCCTGGTGGCTGGAACCTAGAATTCAGAGGCAGGCAGGCAGGCATCCAACTGGCCATGGGCTTCAGCCTGCAGGGTTTGCTCAGCCATTATGGGAGGGCTGGAACACCCAAAATAGGAGCCTTATCAAAAATATGTAAGGTACAATATCACAGTGACAGACGCATCTCTTAAACATATACAGGGAGGTCAGTCTTGCATTGAAATGGATATAGTGGTTAAAATTACGAAACAGTTTGTATTTTACAGGATTTGGATCAACCTGTGAGTGGAAGGGGAAGTGAAGAGTCTTCACCTCTATATTCATTAGCACAGGAACGATAAATTATGGAATTTTGACTAGCACACCAACAATTACTATGTTTTATGTTGAAATCTGGATAAAGTAAAGCTTCCTAGAAGAAACTAGAATCATATTTCTCCACCTGTGCAGAATGATGCCCCAAATGAGAAACATAGCTCTGAGATTTAGTGCAGCAAGAGATCCCTAAGGACAGAGAAATAACTTTGAAAGATTAAGAAGTTTGCCCACAGTTTTACAGCAAATAAAAAAGGCTAAAACTGAAGTTCTCACTTTCCCACAGTAGTTTAGAAATTCTGCATTCTCACTCTGAGAAAACATGTATCAAATTTAAAATGATAACAGTCAATTAAATGCCAGTTAATCTGACTTTTAAAGTTGGCTATTATCCTTATCAAGAGAAGTCAGTGAGACTGTCAGACCAAGTGGATGTGTGCAGCAAAAGGAGGAGATTGGGCTTGCAGAGGTACCATGATGTTTTTCTGGACATGAAGGGGGCCTTGTAGTTGACAAGAGTTTTTAATAGTGGATGGCTGCTTGTGTCCATCTTACTAGTCAGCTGAAAAGTACTTGCCTTTCAGGAAACCCACCAGAACGAGACATCAGATCTCTAGTTCTAACACCCTTATCATAAAAATGTGTGTAACATAATGCCTAATGGTTCAAAGACACACTGTAATGATAATTATTAGCAATAGCACATGAACCCTACGAAGTAATTTTGGTCAGGTATAAAAGGATTATTTGATTTGATCATAGAGAGTTACAAACCAAATTACTTCTGATACAAGAGATGTTATTAGTGATCTCCATGGCCTCCCTGGCTCATTTAAAAATTATTTTGCAAATCTGAATAATGGAAAGTGAAACAATACAGATTTCCACCCCCCTTTCACAAACTGTATAGATGAAAAGACTCTTAATCCACATGTGTGTACCTAGAATAATGACTGATCCAGGCTTACTTTTAAGTCTGCACTCCCTGATGAGGTTGATAATGAGCTGACATGAATTAAAGTAAATAAAACTCCTGAGACCTATAACCTGGAACCTCTGTGTCTTGGAATTGAGGTCTTGATAATTGCTTAACTTACAACATGGTATCATTTTAAATGCTGAATTACAAACAATTTGAGAGAATGCTTATGCTGTACCCTTGGCATAATGGGTATAAACCCTTACATGCAAAAATGAATGCATACCTAGTGCAGGTTAGTTTGACTCAATTCCTTAAACAATACAAACACTCTTTATGAAATGCATCACACACAAAGCCTTCAAGTCTGCTCTTGCAGTAACCCTTGCATTTACAGGTAAGTATACTGTTCCACACGCACCAAGCATCTGTTGAGGGAGGCACCCTTGCCCAAGTCATGAAAGTTTCCTGCTTTCACCCATCCCTCCAGCCCTCCTCTGCCCTGCAACGTAGCCAGGGAGAGGACACTGAGCAGGGCTTTGGCTGCAGACATCTGATGCTGGAAAACAAACTGAGTTCATCAGCGTGTCAGTGACCCACAAGAGAAGCAGAGACAGCTTCCTTTCACTCCTTCAGGGTCATCATTAATAACACATGGAATAAATCCAGGGCTGATGCTGCGCCGCTCACCAGCAGATCCCAGGATGCCATGCAGAAACCCTGGTCCCAGGCTGCAGGCAGGGAGGCCAGTTTGTAGACGGATGTGCCCAGGCTTACCCAGGGAGCTGGTGTGACATCTCTTGGCATCAGGGAGCTGCAAACATGTGGGCTCCTGAATGCGGTCTGGTATTTGGTGCAGTGCTTGTCTGAGGAATGAAAGTGTAAAGGGAAAGAGAGATATTTCAGGGGCTGGAGGGAAACAGGGGAGAGAAAACCAGACACGCAAATAAATTTTGCATCTGTAAACCTAGTTCTTATGCTACACGAAGATGTTACATACAGGTAGAGTTTATACCAAGCGGATGAACACAGCATGTTGTGCCGTTACTCATTATCCATGGCGAGGGCATAACCCTTCATGTTCAAATGTTTCAGAGGTGAGGCTCTGAGACCAAGCTGCCCACCCTGTTTAACACACAAAGCATTATGCACCCTAATTTTTAATCTTTTAACAGCATGAGAACGTCTTGTGCATCAGCATCCTTTGTCTTTTGCTCTGCCCTTCCATGGTGTCCCTATGTATAGACTTTCAGTTCACACCTCAGCAAACCTTGCAACCTGGCTACTCGTAAGATGCAGCAGCTATTTTCTACCCCAAAAAATACTGAGGTTTGGAATTGCAGCCCACTGCTTATGGCTGCTCTTAGCTAACCATTAGTCAGTTGAGTTTCCATTATAGTAATTTGTTTACCTAGTGTGAAAACCTAGTATCTCAGTGCAATCACCTGGCCTACACTGGATACTTAATATGTGCTGTTCATTAACTATTGACAAGAAAGTCTTTTCCTTCAGCCTGTCCTACTGAAACAATGGCTGCTTTTAGATGTTACCTTTGAAACTTTGGTAGGTTTATAATTAAACCTCAATTGGGGGGGTTAAATGTTATATACCAAACTATGAAGAATGCATGAGAATTCATTTGCAAGGTAATAAGAGGGATCTATTCCTCAGCTGAAGTTTCTATTTTTACTTAATATTCTGCTATTTTTACTGAAGTTTCCATCACTGTAATAAATTCCAGTTTGCTGGTATTCAAGGTGCAGTATTTTAGACTGCAATAGTTGAAACTCTGCTGTATTATTTTTAAGTTAGCATAGAAAAAAATCCAGAAATCCTTTTGTTTCCCTGTTTATCTGTATTTCCACAAACTCACTGCTTCATTTACCTTTACTGCTGTTTTCCTATGCAAGCAGAGGTGGGCATCAGAGACTGCACCCCACCCCCACCAGCCTGGCCAGTGCCAGCAGGACAGGCAAGGGGCAGAGCACACATTGCATGTCTTTGGGAGCAGCCACCCATGAGCAGCCCATTACTAGATTGCAGCTTCCAACAGGACAGGGCAAAAGTCCCATCTTTCCAAATACTTAAAGCCAAGAGTCATGATCATCAAAAGTAACCTCACTGAAACATCTTGAGGCCCTAATCCTATAATCATACACTGGTTTTAATGCTATATGCACAATATTCCCTCACTAAAACCAATGATATCTTTGGTAAAAAGAGAAAAAGAGATGTACCAGATAGCTCTAAAACTGTGTTCTCCCTCACCTCACATGTTTACGTGAAACAAGAAGAAAAGATGCTCCTCATAGTCCCATTCCCCTTGGCTGGCTTGTTGGAGGAGATTTTTGGCTCTCGCTCTGAGCAGTCCTTGCAGATTATAAGAAAAGGTTTGGTTACATACGAGTTTCCCTTTAAAACAAAAACAAATTTGCCAGGAACAGAAAACTTACATCTTTATGAATAACATTGGTATGTTATGTGATTTAGCTTTCACACTGAGAAAAACAACTATTTGAAAACAAGAGCTGGAATAATTGCATTTCACAATGGTAATGTTGTATTACACTGAGCTCTGAAGCTCACATCACTGTTACACTTAACTCTACCCTTCACAGTAGTTGCAAACACATCAACATATCTGTTCAGCTGTAAGATGCTAAATAAGATGAGTGCTTTGGATTTTGAAAGGAACCAACTTTTAAGTAGCTAGGGCAGTTTTATGACTCTTTCCCTGTCTCCAGCAGGAGGTACACAAACTATTCTCATTCCTATGCCTGTATTCTTCAAATGTGACCAGACAGTTTCTTTTCAATAGACTGATTATGGCTCAGTAGGTTGGAACCTTTTGGGTTACAACCCAAAAGGATGGAATAGGAAACAAATAAAGAAACAAAATAAGAAACAAATCTGCAATAACACTGTCAAATATAGGAAAGGCAACTGTTAGAATTACACTGTTCCTGCTTTAGAGCCAACAATCAGTTGCAAGTCTTACAAATATTGCAAAAGAGTAATCTTCCCTAATTCCTGCTTCCAATCCCAACAAACTCAACAACAGGCCATGTCCGGGCACTCTGCCAATGCATCTGAACAAGGGTCCTGGCTTCAGCGAAGCACTGCGATATAATAGTAGCACAGCCATTATGGTCCAAGCACAAGCTATTTTTCAACCTCTCTGAAATCAGGTTTCTATCAGACAAAAATTGAAAATCTGATACATACAGATGTGGAAGAAAATCCTTCCCTTCCCCCACACAAGACATTTGCCTTGGATTTTGCTTCAGGAGCAGGATTGGTGCATGGATGGGTGTTAGTTACCCTGCATATTCCTTATACTGTATTTATTGTGTCTATAGTGGCCAGGATAGTAGACAGCCAATGAATTAACATAACAACTTGCAAAGTTGGTGTGAAATTTGATTTCGTATACAAAAATCTATCTGAGATCAAAGATATGACATCAAGCCCTATGAGGCTGCTGGTTGGAAACCCAATTGATAAAGGGCATAAGAAACAGCTAGCAATACTGCATTTAAAGTGAAACTCAGTCTCCAAGTGAGCCAAACAGGTATAAACTCCCTTGCTGAGAACTACAGCTCTAATCTGTCTACCCATTTATAGGATGCTACACTTGCAGCATTTAAGCACCTTAGAAAGATAATCACAGCCATAAAATAGGCACATGCATGTGGTCTGCTAATCCACACAGTCCCCATTTCCTTTCATTCCAGCACCAGAATACCTGCAATAATATGCGTACACCATCGGGACACAAGGCTATATGCAGGCATTTTGTAGAAGAGGCTGTTTTCCTGCTATCATGAAAGTGAGAAATATCTACATTAGTTTTATATTTATGTGTGCTTCTGCTCTGCTTGCTATCTGGTTTCAAAGCATTGGCTGCTATCAGAGCTCACCACATACTGCAGGAAAACATGCAATGACTTTAGGGAGCACAGCGGCTGATATTCGTCTGAAACCCCCCATAATTTCAGGCTTACAAGTTTGGTCCTGATCAAACCGGGCACAACCACCCCTATGTTAAGGCAGGGTTGTGTCCCTTTAGTTGAGCAACTACAGAACAATGATCAAACTGGGAGAGACCTGGTGTTAGAAAAAATCTCCCAGAAATGGACTTACCAGTGATAAATCAGCCTAACTCGCATCACAAGGGAAACAGCAGACGGCAGGCAAGGTGTGGGCAATACAGGTTGATCCTTTTTACACTGACTGCTACATATGAATGGTACATATAAAATAAACAATGTTGTGGTGTGACAATGCTGATTTGAGCCACTGTAGCTCGTTTTGGGCACTCTGCTGTGGGGAAGCAAGCACAACAAACCTCATGAAGCAGCATATATACAAAGAGGAATGGGAGCCAGCCAGTGAGAGGGAGCCTTGGTGGGACTTCCAGCTCTGTGAGGGAGGATGCAGGCTGCTGCAGAGAGCAGGAACAAAGCATCCACAAGAGATGGATGAAGAGTCAGGGCACAGCTCACTCTCCAGCGCTGATCCCCTTCTTGTCGCCCATTCATTTCCTATATCTCATCACTTTAGCTTCAGCACAAAACAACTCATTTTCTTCTCTGCCATCTTTTAAATATGGATAACAACTCTTTATTTATCTGTGCTAGAAAAATTAAGAGCTGTAACTTTGCGTGATGCAAAGGCAAATGAAAAGCCTGCTATATCTCCAATGCGTTCTGAGCTGGAAGTCACTAAAGAAGAAATCAACTCCTGTAAAGGAATATTGGAGAAAAGCAATTGGCCAGTGCTTGGCTGGGTATCCTGGTTCACCTGCCAGCAGATGATATATGTGTAGGCTGTCAGAAGTCAAATTGTTTTCCTATTAAAGTTAATGATAACAACTGCAGCGTACTCACCCTGACCTCGCAAACCCATCCACAAGAAGCCAGAAATTAGGTTTCCTCACAATATAGTAGTCAGAAGTTAATTCTTAGGAAAGCCCTGGCCAAAATGAGCCCCCTTGGCATTACTGAAGGACCCTAACCCTGGGGTGCTTTGCTCCCTTCCCTGTGTTCAGGCCCCTTGGATTTATTTTGTCTGTGGTCCCCTGCAACACAACCTGCTTTGCAGCATGTCCTTTTCTCCCTAAGATGCCTCATACTTCACAGGGTATGTACCTCAGTGAAACCAGCAACACCAGCCTGTAGTAAAACAGTTTAAAAACAACATTTAAATCACTTGTACAAAATCAAGTACACAAGATACAGGTATGATACATGGATATGGTACCCCTGATATCAGTTTTCCATAGCACTGTTTGTTCCTCATTAGTAAACATTTTCTTTAAATTATCTTGGATACTCATTAAATATTATCAGCTACTTAGAACCAAAGGATAATTATGAGTTTAATGAAGCATGTACCAGCTTGCTGAAGTCTAACGTTTGTTTCTCTGCTGGGACTCCATTTTACTTTGCACTTATCCTTCAGCAAAGCTACTCTACAAAGTCACTTTGGCAATAAGAAGTATTTAATTAGATTAATGAATTTTTATCACCTCTCCTAGGGATTAGGCTTGTTAAATCCTGGCGACTAAAGAACAACAGATTTTTTATTACTAAATATTTAGGGATGCATTGGTTGTGTTGCTGTGGCAGTCCCCATAAGTCAGGCTGCTTTGGGCAGTTCTACCTTGTATATCCCTTGGTAGGCGAGGGATATTTGGCAGGGACAACCTGTACCTTCAGTTAAACCACAGAAATCAAAATGCAAATGAAGGTGTGCAGACTCCAGACAGGGTTTTCAGCAGCTGACTTTATTTCAAAGTTTTCTAACTGGCTCTGTGGGAGGATTAACGAAACCACTCGTCACGGGGTCCTCTCTAGGCATGTGTATTTAGCGTTGCTCATTAGCAAGACCACAGCTACTGCATGAAGTAAGGAAGCTCTTGACTATTCGCTTGTTTGGTGGCTTTTTGTCACAGTCCTACTCACAGCCCAAGAAACAGCTTTTGGATGCTGCACTGAGACACAAAATGAGCATGATATCTCCATCCCAAGGAGTTTCCCACTAAAGAACTCATTGTATCACGCCACACAGAATGACAAGAAGCCCAGTTCTTACCTGACACCATCAGCAATGAGCCAATGGGCTCCTGCAATGCAACCAGGAAAAACATTTTAGGCCCACTTCACCAATGCTATAGATGTGCTTAATGTCACAATCATGTGTACAACAGTTGCACTTTCAAAGCACAGTTAGAGACGAACTGAAGCAACCTCACAGCATAAGTGATCAGACTGTTAGATCTGGATATCCAAGTCCCAGTCAAGATAGATGAATATTTGAAGTTAGTTATGAGACCTTGCAGCCTCAGACTAGAGACTGCAGGTGTCTTTAGTCACAGACACAGTGGGGAGGGAGGATTTGTGTGATTCACATCACTCAAACCTTGTACCAGTTGCACACAAGTGATGGTTAACACCATTGTTCAAGTGAGACATTCAAGGAGGTCATTTGTAAAATGTCACAAATTTTAAGTAGTAGCAAATGGGCCGAGAAACATAAACCATACATCTAATGTCATTTCTGCTCCTTGATCATCTGGGTGCTTTAAAATCTCCACCTTAATGACCTGGCAAACTTGAATGACAGATGTCATATTAGTCCTGGGACCAGAACGGCAGAGGCCCTTCCTGTCATGCTATGCATCAGTCTATAGCTATCAGTGATCTGGATTTCCCATTAAACATGAAACATTAATATCATGTTCCTTCATTCAGCACAGCTCAAAACCCACATGCAAAAGCCGAACATAGTATCACGTTTCCCCTCATAGGCTCAGTTCTGCGGACTCCAACAGCAGCCCTGCTGCCTTCCCTATTCATGAGCAGGCAATGCTGCCTTCCAGACAAGCAGTTTGTAGGAAGGAGAGAAACTACTGGCAGCAAAGGAGTTGACAATGCTATCAATTTTAAAAGGCTGTTGTAAAGCAATAGGGGAGGGAGAACATGACATTGATGCAAAGGGATGACTTCTAAACAGTCGTGCCTGCGTGATTGCACATTTGCACAGGTCTGATGCATGCAGCCAAGTCTACAATGCTGTGTAGGACTTCATGTACATACACATGTGACGTTGCAGGCCCCCAGCTGAAGGCATCAGAACAACACAGGGTCACCAGTGCACCCACACATGTTCAGTAGGCTCACGAAATTTCCCAGGTGTCTGAATGCAACCAGGCAGCTGTCATCCCTCCCATCCGCAGAACGGCTGCATTCAACCTCGCCCACTAATGTATGCACACTTCTGCGCCCATCTGTCTCCAATAATCTGTCCCATAGGACCAGGAGAAAGAAGGAATAATTAAGCTGTTCCATTAAGGAAAGGGGATGGTTTTGACCAGGGAAAGTAACTTATCCATTTAGCTCATCTCACAGACCAAGTAAAATGTGCACTTGTTGACCACTGATGCTGCGAATATTCAGTGATTTGAACTTGTTAATGAAAATAGCTCTCTGTGCTGGGAGTGCTAGAAGAGGAATAGAGGGTTAGAGGGGAGCACTGAAGTTTATCTGTATTCTGCAGAGTGCATCTGAGTAATGAAGTCACCTTCCTCAGAAACCTTTGCCCAAGAGTGAACTCAATTCCTCACAGCATGTTTAAAAGAGTCCTGTAAGACACCTGCATGAATAATACAGAGTAGGAAAAGCTCACTGAACTTACCGGGATGCTGGATTCAAAGGGGGAAAGAAAGATGGTGAGAAGCAGAAAGAATGGAGGAAACAGACGGGGAAGAGGAGAAAAGCAGGACATGAGTAAAAAACTGAAGCTGCAAATAAAACTTCTTGATATACCAAGGGGAAAATGCAAAAGACAAAACTAGGATACAAGGAATTTACAACATTATCTCATATATTTATTATTAAGAATACAATAGGACTCTTTCTCTGAAAAAACCCGTCTTGAAATCTATTGAGAGAAACATCTTCCAATTACCAGCACTTAAAACTACAAGCTCTACCCTGTCACAGCAAACAGAGAGGGAATGACACTGAGAGGAAATGCGTGATTAGAACTCCATCCACATCCCAGCTGTGACAGGATGTGTTTTCACAAATCAACAAATCAACACATCAACTGCTTAAATCATTTGATCTTCTTATTGTCTGATAGAGCAAATTAAATATATGATCTGCTTTCATGGGGCCTCCTCATTCAAAACCTACAAGTTTTGGGGCTTTTTTTTGCTTTCACTTTTTAAGTTAATTAGAGCTCAGCTTACAAATCCCACAGAGGTGATCCATGGGTGATCTGGAAGTAAACCTATCAACTCATGGACTAAAAGGCTTTTTACAACCACTCCTGCTCAGGGGGCTGAGGGTGCAGGGCAGACCATGGCTTCAAAGGCATGCTCTGGGTTTTAAACATTCAGCAGGGCTTGCAGGCAAGGGAAAACTCGTGCTAGCTGCCCACAGGGCTGCCTTCACTGCGCCTCCTGTTTTGGGAGACAATGAGCTCTGGGGAGGTGGTTGAAGAAGGCCAGGGATATGGGAAGGGGGGTGAAAATTGCATAAGGGGCTAAGGGTGAAAAGGGGGAAGAAAAGGAGTACAGTCTGGCAGGCTGGGATGCTGGCCAGTTGCCACTGCTGAAGCTCTGGCAGCCACCAAGAAGCACTCAAACACCCAAAATTACCTGGAGCAGCAAAGACAGGAAGACTCACAGGCACGCCAGGAGCTAGCACAGATTTTGATCACAGAGTGCAGTCTGCAAAATTCAAACACATTGGACGTCAGCACTTTTTGGTAGGGAAGGTCCGACATAGTGACGTGGCAGCTAGGGACAGAGAGGTGTATGGCACTTAGAGCATACAGCAGGCACAAAATGCCCTTTCCAGATGGAATAGCAATTCCATCTTGGTAGGACATACTCTAATTTTCTCCAGTGAAACATTGACAAGTCAAGGTTGGTCTCCGGACACACTGGGTTATGTTGGAAATGGATTGGAGACGGCAGGAATTCAGACCTAGGGCAGGAATTCAGACCTGACTTCTGTCCTAGGGCCTGCTGACCCACGTGGTCCCCACCTCCTTTCAGGTAGTACCAGAAATGCCAGGAGATGAATAAGACAGAGGTAAAGCAGCTTAGAGAAAGCACACTGTGCTACTGTACATATACACGCATTATAGACACATGTATATGATGTGAGAGAGATTGTTTGACGTATGCTGTATTTACCTTCCTCTAAAAATGCATTGTAGCTTATAAATACGTTTGTTTGTGAAAGAAGATATTTGGGGAAAGGACCATCATTTTATTTAGTGTTTGTGAAGTGATTAGCATTAAGGCATCTGCACATCTTTTCTGCAGATCCATAATGCTGCTTAGATATTACAGTTCTAATAATAATAATTAATGCATGAAAACTGCACATTCCTATTAGTAAAGGTGCTTTAATGAGTTGATTTTCTTTACATTTAATTCAATACCAGTTTGACCCAGAGTATCCAAAGTTTTCAGAAATATTCTGTGTTGCTATGAGCATAAATGTGGCAATTTTCAGACCTAAGGAAGATTCCCACTTGTCGTTACAGGGGACCTAATAATGCTATCTAATTGCGACTTTACACTGTCATGATTATACAAAGATACTTAGTTCTTCTAGTAGACTGCAGTTTGCCGAATAATTACATTACAAGAATTAAATGGAATTTACCAAGTGATCCTCAAGAATACTACATGGCAGAACTGCTGAGCATATACACTGGCTGCAACTATGCAATTAAGGTGTCAGGCAGCTGAGTAGGTCACACACAATGATTTTGCCTTGTACCTTAAGGCAGGATCCACTGTGTTACGCTGTGTAACATGTTTCATTCCAGAGCATATCAGGAGGTAGAAGAGGCCGTACTATGCAGACCTTACAATTTCTGGAAAGGCCTTTGACAAATATGTGCAGGTTAATTCAATAGTTCCATCCTCCAGTTTATAGCACTGAAATAGTTCCTGCCTTATAAATCTTTCTGTTTATCTGCAAGTGTAAAGATAGAGAGGCCGTACGGCTACATCTTAATACTTTGTTGTTACATATAGGCTTTAATTTAATTTTACAGTATATTTACTTTATCTGTTTTGATAAAACTAATTCTTGGAGGGACACCAGGAAGGTAACAGAAGGTGATCTGGGGGTCTGGATCTGCATTGGAAGCCAGTTGTAACCAGCCACTACTGGAGCCACCAGAGAATGCGATTAGAGTGCAGTATCTTCTGTGCTCGGCATTGGGAGGAATTTAAAACCTAAGAGAAAGTGAAGGTAAAACTATAATCTAATTTTGAAAAATGAGGATTAAAGGTTCCATTACTCATGCTGTTTCCACTGTACGTATGGAGGCAGCAATATGTGATTTTGCTGGATAAAAATGTTGGCCTCATGCAGCTAGTGTGGTGCAAGTAAATCCCTACTGTGTTTGTAATGAGGGAAGGTTAGGATCATGCAGATGTGTGACTGTAAGCCGGTTTAGTATTTGGGCTGGCATAATAGGGAGAGATTGTTCCTTGACTTACTGGCAATCTGGGTATTCTCCACCATGTTGTGACAAGAACAACAAAAACACCAGGAGATGGGCATGGCTCCACTCCGCATCTTCCCGCTTATCGCCTCCCAATGCTCAAATTGGGTGTCAGTGGGGGGCTCCCTAACTGGGGCGCTCTGGGCTTTCTTTCCCATGAGGCTGCTTTAATTTCATGTATTTGGTAAGCGTCTGTTTGTACAGAGCTTGGACAATGTCTAGAAGGGTGGAAAAAAATACTGATAATTTCTAGGTGGTCAGAGAGGTGTGCCATAGTACCCCAGAGACATCCCAGGGAAAGGCTGCCTGCCCCAACGGGCTTACACTTTAACCTAGAGAATAACACAGCCAGGGACACTGGTGTGGGAAAGTGAGGGAGAAGGAGGTCATTTCACATATGTGAAGCTGGTTCATGCAATGTCCATGCAGGTAAGTGCAAAAGAAGAAGATAAAAGTAGCAACAATGAGCTACCCCAATGAAGTGTGCTTTGGAAGTGGAAGAAAGAGCTGCTCAACGTTACCTGATGCACAGGAACATAGAATCATAGAATCATACAATAGTTAGGGTTGGAAAGGACCTTAAGATCATCTAGTTCCAAGCCCCCTCCCATGGGCAGGGACACCTCACACTAAACCATGCCACCCAAGGCTATGTCCAACCCCACCTTGATCACTGCCAGGGATGGAGCATTCACAACCCCCTAGGGCAACCCATTCCAGTGCCTCACCACCCTTACAGTAAAGAATTTCTTCCTCATAGCCAATCTAAACTTCCCCTGTTTTAAGTTTGAACCCGTTATCCCTTGTTCTCTCACTGCAGTCCCTAATGAAGAGTCCCACCCCAGCATCCCTATAGGCCCCCTTCAGATATTGGAAGGCTGCTATGAGGTCTCCATGCAGCCTTCTCTTCTCCAAGCTGAACAGTCCCAACTTTCTCAGCCTGTCTTCATACAGGAGATGCTCCAGTCCCCTGATCATCCTCGTGGCCCTTCTCTGCACTTGTCACTTGTTCCACACCACTGAGAAGGGATGGTAGTTCTGGCTAATGTAAGCAGAGCCATAGAGAGGTGTGAGAGAAATTAGAGATGGAACATCAGCTGGGAGAGTGAAAGGGACAGAAGAGAAGGAAGCTGGTAAGAAAAAGGAACATAGCGGGTGGTCATGGAGGGGAAACAGAAAGTGAGCACCCCAGATGGAGAGATGTGGAAAATGAGCATCTTCACTGTGAGCCTGCATGGACTGAGGAGAGACCAGCAAAGCCTGACTCAGCTCTGTGGAAGGTCAGGGGCCATGTGCTGCTACTGCAGGGGGCTGGGGCATACACAAAGGCAAAGGAAAAGCAAAAGAAATCATACATAATTCTAATCTGTAGCATGTTCCTTGTAGTCTGGGAATATATGTCACCTGGGGACAGCAGTGGAGCTTACTGTAATTAATTGTATTTTTACATTTCACTCTCCTCCTCACCCCCAACAGATGCACACACATGAATTTCTATAGGTATAAACATAACACTGGTGTTTCATTATGGTTAGCAGCATCACTTGTCTCAAACCATCACGTTGCTGTGCGAATGTTTTTCCATTCCATACCTCCCTTGATTCCCTGGGCAGATAAAGAGATTGTAATTTCCCAGAAGAAAAGGCTGGATTCTCTAGGAGGCTTTCTAAGTCTGTGTATTGGATCACCAAGTATTTCCTGAGACATTTTCTGTAGCTCTGTAGATCAGGCTGACTGAGGTTTAAAATTAAAGTCTCTTCATCATTGCTTTACTGCTGTTAAGATTTTTCTTACCTTTATACCCCATCATGCCTAGGAGATACCTAAGCAGGGACAAGTTCATCGATGCTGACCAGACAGTTTTCTGGTGGCTGGTGGGCAGGGACCCAAGAAGAATTTTAAGAACCAGTGTCCAACACACATGTATGTCCAAGGTGCTCGGGTGAAGTGGGTCCACAATACTACTTTCATTTCTGCTCTATAACAAACAATTCATCGTGAAAAAATACAAATTACACTGAAAATATATCTCTAACCTGAGGACAAAGCGCATCTGAAATGGGGAGGCATTTATTTCTGTGAATGCACCTGTTCATTATTGAACACATTAACATACTGAATGCTGCATGAAAAGACACAGTACTTGTTCCCCAGAGTTTATAATTTAAATTATAAATACATTACAGTATCAGAAGGGGTATCGAAATCAACTCATGCTATGATTCATTGTAGCAGCACATCACCGCCCAGTGCTGCTGCCACACTGGCTTTTCCCACAGGTGAAGGGAAAGCACCACGGGAAATCCAAGTCCTAGTGCTCTCACTGAGAGTTTTGCACCAACTTCAGCGGAGGTGGGATTTCACTTGGGAGTCATTGCAGTGCTCCTACCTGGATTGCTCATGTCTGCGCATCTGCTTCATCCTCCACGTAGAAAGGCATTTTCCTCATTTTTAATGCTCCATCCCTGGCTGTGTTCAAAGCCAGGTTGGGCAGAGCCTTGGGTGGCATGGTTTAGTGTGAGGTGCCCTGCCCATGACAGGCGGGTTGGAACTAGATGATCTTAAGGTCCTTTTCAACCCTAACTGTTCTATGATTCTATGATGTTTTTTTTAACAGTAGCCTGCACAGATAAGGTTTTATCCAAAATAAAAATGCTGCTGCATACTGGAATAAATGCCCATGCAGAAGTGGTCTGAAAGACTGCATCTGTGTCACTACATCAACATCATTGGGCTTAGGAATACTTTGCTTTCCAGGGCTGTCACCCAAGTAGCTGGGATATGCTCAGGTTTTCCATCACCCTTCCCAGCCTCCTGGTCCCCACAGCCAGGAGCCCCAGTGTGTTGGCTGGCAGGACAGCACACTGCACCCCGAGGTGCCTGGGTTTGCCACAGGGTAGCCAGTAGCTATATTGAGGCATGGTGCAGGGGGTTCAAGTGATGCCAAACACTGCTATAGTGCCATCTTCCATGTACCATGGTATTCTGTGGCGTTTCCGCCTTTGAACAGGAGCCAGAAATTGTCACTGACTAAAACGGTTTTGCTCATTAATGGATGTTAGAGAATGTCTATTTTTCCAGTACTATGGATATTACAAAATGACAATAATGCCAGCATGATGGATATTAAAAATCAGGAATATTTTCTAAACAAAGATTTTTGGCTCCCCTTCGTTTAACCTCTCTTGAGTGTTAAAGATTCCTGCATTCATTTTTCCTGAAAGATATGATATCTGAAAACCCTTCTGTTGGCCTTTTTTCTTTTGTCTTTTTTTATTAACAAAACCTGAGACGCCTGCATTAGTGTAACACAAACATTTGGGTCTGAAGAAGAAATTTACATTCTTTAACACTTGATGGACAATAATAAGTGATCTACACCAATTTAAAATTGCATGTAATAATGAATACATAGTTTGCATTTCAAGAAATATGCTTGAGAAGTAAAAACTGACAGCTATCTTTGGTTTACCAAATAGGTAAATGCTGCCTTTAAAGCAATCACATTATTTCTCAGTGCTAGTGCAAACTGTTTTCAGCTAGTTCTTGTAAATTGTTAAGACTGTTTTCCTCCACTTTCCTACTACCAAATGAACTAGCATAGATTATTTTACACCATTTGAGTGGTACTTAAGGCACATACACAAAGCATAAGTCATCTATATTGGTCTTGCCCACCACTGATCTCTGTATTATCCCTTTAGTGGACAGAGATTTTATTCCCACTCCCCTTAGAGAAAAGTTGTGGAGTAATCTCAGGGTCTATTACCCAGCACAGGCATCACACAGGGGCATTTTTAGGAATCACTCTGTCAGAGTTAAGTGCTAATGGGTATGTGGCCACGTGAAACATTTCCACAGTTTTTCCATACTGCAGGATTTGAGACCTCTCTATTTGACCAATTAATGATATTTTTTTTGTGTGGCACCTGACAAGACAAGACAATGTAACCTCTGAACCACATGCTCAAATGTAGCCCAGGTGTCCTTTCAATAATCACTGTTAAATTAATCAGCAATCTTAGCGCAATCTTCGATCTTTGTTTTCACAAAGTATTTAACCTAATGGTTGCAATTCTCACCCGACAAGAAGAATGTCGAAGGAGTGAACAAGACTGTGCTGGGCCATGGGTCCTCTCACCTGGGAGAAGACCAGGCAAATAGTGACTGAGCCTTGTGACAATGAGAAGCACGCCATGTATTTCAGCGACTGCAAGAGGAGATGTGTGCCACAGATGACAAACACAGCCTGTTCCTATTGCTCTTCCTGGATGCACCACCCTGAGACAGGCTGCAATCACGGCTGGCCCTCATAGTGTGGCCTTTCATCCTGGTCTGGTTCCACCCTTACAGAGCTGTCTGGAGGCTATATTGCTGTAGACAAATTCAGCATTTCATTGCTGGTTTAGTATCTGTTCTGGCAAGATGTAAAGGATATCTCCATCTCCAAGCTTGTCAGCATGAGTAGCAGCATCAACCATAAATCTAGAAAACATCGTATTTTCAACAACTATTTTTGGTGTTCCCCAGTGAAAAGTTCTAATGTTTTTAAATGCTGATTTTTCAATAATTAATAATCCACAGTGCTGGGACAATACAGTTTTAGGGTCATACACATTTACTGCACATACTGTGAAGCCTGTGAAGATTTATACAGCAATCACCTGCTTCAGCAGTCTGAATCATTCCAGAGACAAATTGCCTGTAAATAGCAGACATTGGGGGAGCAGAAAATGTAAGTAAGAAAGTGCAGTTGCAATAACAAGCAAAAAAACTTAAAACAGGGAATTAATTTTTGTACTCAAAAGCATTTAAAAGAAAAGCTGACAGCTCGCCATATAAAGATATACCGTCAATGCAAGACAAGCCAGGGGAAAGATAGCTGCCATATCAAACAAGCCATGACAAACCTCTGCAGTACAGGAGGAGCCATACTGTAGGAGAGGACTCTTTACCTTCATGCTTCTTCCTAACAGCATGTGGGCAGTGTGTGGGCAGCACAGCCACTACGAAGGCAGGGAAACAACTCTGCTTTTGGGGCTTCCCACATTGGTTTGCCTCCTTCCAATACAACTTTCCCCAAGGTCAGTCGTCCTTGAGGATACTGGGACCAGCTGTATCTGAAAGGAGCTCTGCTGCATCCAAAGACCCCCAGGTGGAGGGTGGTAGGCAGGAACATAACCAAAATAACAACTCTCTTTTAAAGAGCAGCAGCAATGCCATGTAGGCTTGTTAGGATAAGATTTGAAAGCATCTCCTTGGTTTATCAGTAGCAGAGCAATGCCCCACTCTCTCCCAGGATGCATGGGCTAAGTTGGGAAGGGGCACATGCACAGGGGACGGATGGGGTTGTTTATGCCACCTGTCATGGGTACATTAGTAGCAAGGCGCTGCAGTCTTGGTGTTTCAAAGATACCTATTTCTAGGTAGCTTTTATTAACTTGAAGAAATTGGCTCCAAGCAACTGCAGGAGAGTCTAAGATATTACTTCACCATGCAGAACTTTTTTAAGAAGGAAAAGAAGAACATTCAAGAGTCATCTTTGGGCAAATTCACAGGTGAATCAAAGTGAGGAAAAAGTGCTCTTTGCAGACCGTATGAGCCACTGGTCCCGGCCCACAGCTGCAACATCCTTTTCTGTGAGAGCTGGAACCTGCAACATCCTCTTCTGTGTGAGTTTGGACCTGTGCTTCATCATTTACCAGTGGGGAATGAGTGTAGAGCATTTCCAAATGCCAGTATACACACTTCCACCCTCTGCAAAGGGCTGAACGCTTGGAAATGGGTCTCAGACCTGCCTAAGCTGTTATGGAGAAGCCCATCTGCAATAGGAATCAAGAGCGGGCATAGCAAGAAACAATGTGCTTGTAACCATGCCTAATGCGGTCATGCATCCAAGAGACAGCAAAATATAATCTACCAAAAATGCAGTTCATAGAATCCTGCCAGGAAATACAGACTTAAGTAGACCACCTACCACTTCAACCTTTGCCTTTCCAAGGCAGCAGATTTATATCTACTATCTTTTTTGTACTGTAAATGTAAGCAGTGAATATAGTTTGTACCAGCTTCTCTGGCCCCAAAAACTGGCCCACTGTCTTCACTTTCAAAGGCGGAACTTATAAAGCCTGTATTGCAGTTCAGCCTTGAGTTTAGGCTGACGTTTGTCTCCTTCCCCAAATGAGTTGCCTGGTTACATTTCAAGCAGACTTCTGAAAGTATACAAATGTACTTCTTCTAAAACTGATAATCATCTTCAAGGGGGGAAGGCTTGTATCCTGCTTTTGCTGATGAGAAAGGCCCCAGGCACCCTGATTTTAAAAATGATCTGACAAGAAACAAAGACTCAAATGCTCCTTGACACATATACATCTGACACCTCAGATAATCAGCATAGTTTCATGGAATTAGCTGAAACTCCATCCTCACCCCATATCCAACACTTGTCATCTCACAGCAGAAAACATACCGAATAACACTGCATTGCACTAGGGCCAGGCTTTTATTGTGTTTTCAGTGCAGAAAAGAAAAAAGAAATAGGTTATTTTTCTCATTGTTTCTTCTCCATCAACAGAGCTATTCTCCTCTTGATGCCATATCAGATGTTCAAACATTTTCCACAATTCAGATTTAAAAGCAGTGCATGAACCCAAGGAAGGGAGGAAAAATGGAAAAAGAGAAGACGAAATGAAGCTGCCTGAGCTTGGCTTTCAAAGAAAGCAGCTCAACCAGAATGTCTGTATCCTGGAGCTGGAAGACTGAATTTGGACAAATGCTTTCGCTTTTCACTTATTTCAGCAACTGTGGGCATGGGAGAAACTGGACCCATCTTGATAATAAACTTTCTAGCTGTGCAAGATGCTGCTCATAAAAGGGAACCTAAAGAATGTGTAAGTCATCTGAAAGCATATGGATTTGGAAAAGGAGTACAGTGTACAGTGTACGGGAGTGCAATAAAGCATTACTTCCTAGCCACCTGAAGTATTTTTGCAGCAGCTACATTTACAAGACCCCTTCTTTATTCTCATTCTCTTTGATCTATCCAGTTCCTCTGATGCAAGTGATCAGTCTCCCTGTCTTTCCTCCCAAGACTTCCAGAGACTGTGCCCTGCTCTCTTAATTACAGTCAGTATCCTCTGAGTTTGGTGGCTCATCTTCCTCCTCCTTCTTTCTACTGCTTCTCCTACTGGTCAAATTCCCCAGTCTCTGCCCGTGTCTGTCTCCTTGTCCCTTGGCAGCATTATCCTTAAGTGTCCTCACAGGTGACATCAGTAGATAAATAACCTCTAATCCTCTCTGAATTCTGCCCATATCTGCTTTGGTTTTGAGGATGCTGGTGCAGGAGGTGAAGGGCAAACTCTGTATATTCTGGCACCAAGGGTTTTGTTTTCATTCTTTCATCTCCACTTCATATGTAGCACAACAAAACCTGATCTCTGGCACCTTTGCTGGCAGCACTGTTTTTCTTGATGACCAATATTGGTGGTCCTGCAGTCCTATATCTACCTGTACCTATGTGTCTCCTGACCCTTTTTCTACATGTCCAGGGTAGAAACTCTCTTCTTCTTTAGCCCCTGGAGCAGCCATGTCCCAGACCATGCCTGGACCTCCCAGCCACTAGGCTCAGGGCCATATTACTGATGCAATACTGTAGATTAAGGGTTTGGATTTCTAGACATATTTTCCTTTCCTTATTTTTCTTTCAGCAGTGAGTTTTCAGTAACAGAAGAGTAAAAGCTTTACCCAGGCCCTGATTACCCCCCATCTTACTGGAGGTAGCTTTTCTACCAGACTTCCAAGTTCTCACCTAAACTGAATCAAACACAGTTTCTTCCTCAGGCTTTGCTTTAGCTCTCAGAGATTTGAATTTGGGAGTAAGCTAGCATCCAAGTAATGAGAATAGAAGAATTTTGGCCCACAGTACATTTTGGCTGCTTATCTGAGGTCTCTGAGCAACCACGGTTTCCATCAGCTTCAAAGGTGGATGCTCAGCAACTTTTGAGAAAAGTAGGTCATTAAATTCCATAAATTTTATTTGAAAAACTGATATAAAACTGTTCTCTTTATGGCTTCCCAGTAGCTTTTGCTTCTAAAAGGCAATTTAGACAGGTGTTCTTAAAAGGATGGTCTCTCCCATGTTTTAGAGTTGCAGGTGTCAACAAACACCAAGAAGCGCAGATAGCTGGGACGAAGGGGATTGATGCTTTTACAAATTTGCAAGGAAAGTGAAAAAGCCACCAGAGTAAAAGGAGAGAAAATACCCGATGTGTAGATAAGATATCTCACCAGCCTTGCAGCATTCATAGATAAAGGGTTTGCAATCTAGCCTCATTGTATTCATGGGTAGTATTTTGTAAAAGCACCGGCATCCAGCTACACGCATTACTGCACAAGTGTTACTATTAATACTGTTAAGGATTATGTTCATTATGCTGGACAAAGGTAGCAATGGCGATAGTCAAGATTGCAAACACTGCTCACTTTAACCCTTTTCTTAATCACTTTTATCATTATTTTTCAGACATCATTTTCCATATTCATTGCAATATTTGTTTTAATTCCCATGCTGGGTGAGAAAGGTGTTTTACTCAGCCCATTATAGTAATGATTAAGTGCAACTGGGTTAACATCAATAATTAGATATAAAACATCTGTAAATTTTGAAGCTGTTTTCATTCTGATCTTTTTAATCTACATGCTCAAATATATAATTCTATGTATAATTTTGTCTGTTTGTTTGCAGTTGTCTCTTTAAAGACTGTCATGGGGTCTCTGCTGTTGCAAAGCGTTACTTTGTGGCCTTTGGAATCACCTGCCATTGTACAGTAAAGGCAAGGACATAGACCCTTTATAGATAATGAATCCAGGAAACAACTGCATCCCTAGCCCCCTCATTGATGTTCACTGAGTGCCCTTACAGGCAAGAGAGACCATCTGTGGACAGTGCTTGCTCCTCTGTCCAGGGCAATTCTGTGCCAACCGAGGGCATGGACACAGCCCAGGCAGCACTTGTCTCCTAAGGCAGGAGCATGCTCAGCCTTGTAAGATTTACAGTGATCAATGGCTTCAGCATCCTGAATTACTCTGGTTTGTTAAGAAGGGCCCTAAGGGAGCAAGAAATAGAAGCAGGGAGTAGGTTCACGTTTAAAGGAAGAATTGGTGCAAGGCAATTTATAGGCGAAAATTCAGATCCCCTCCTGAATTTCCTAAAAGCTTGAAGTATTTTTGTCCAGGGCTTTGCTCTGGGTCTGTCTCTAGAACTGATGCGCGAGTAAATAAGGCTCCTGTATGAAATCTCTTTTAATATGTAAGGCACCATCAATCAAAAGGTGTAATCAGCTTTCCTGGCTCAGTCCCTGCAGAGCTATTCTTGGCATGCTGTTGGAAGAAAGCAAAGGCAGAGAGATGCTTTTTTTTCCCCTCCGAACATGGTCTCAGTGGGATGGCTGCCCTGCATAACAAATGCAGCCAGTATGCCCTGTCTGTGAGCTGAGTTTCACAGTGTGTCATCGCCACCTCTGCCAAGGTGATCAATTCCAGGTGTCTGGGACTGTCATGTCGGTGTCTGGTCCACACTCATCCACAGATATTTCTACCTCATTTGACTGTCACAAGTTTCCTGCTAATTTCTGGGACAGAGTCACCAGACATGCCCTAAAATTTCATGAGGGAACTACCGACCAGCTCCTGCCTCCCCTTTCGTGTACGTTCAGCTCCTCAGTGCACCATGAAAGCAGGGCAAAAGGAGCCACGTCCCTCACATGTATGGCTGTGAAGCAGGGTGTGGGAGCCACTACGTAGGGATTTTGGATGCGTTTACTTTCGCAATTATAGAAAACCTCAGGACATTACTGACAGCCCCTGGGCTGGGCCACAGCCACAGACATTTGCTGCAGCTCTTCTCTGAAACAGGAGCTTCACACTGGGCATCAGGGAGCCTTGCTTATATGTATACACACACAAATGCAGGCACATTTTGGTTATAGGGATGGGTTTTAAACCTATTTAAAGTATGTCTGTGGAAGCAGGAGGACATACAAAGGCAGCAGACCCCCACAGGAAACAGGGGCAGAGGAGTGCTGGAAATTGCCATACCTGGGGCTGCAGTACTAAATCCATCCCGTCAGTCCTTCTTGGCACACCGCAGGATTGTATGTCAAGGTTTCCCACACTGATGTTAACCCTCAATCCACACATCAATGGCTCTCTCCCAGCTGGGATGGTTCAGAAGACACACTGCCAGACAAAGCCTTTCAGCAAAGAGCACAGCAGTGAAATCAGATTGACCTCAGGAATTTTCTTCCTTTTTTTTTTGTTGTACAAAAATCTTGCAGTAAGGGTTACCGCATATTTTGCAATGCCAAGATACATATCATTCACATATAGAGGTTACACAGGTGTCACCGGGAGAATGTATCCCTTCAAGAATTGTTATAATTAGTGACTTGAGCTTTCATTTAATTACACTCTTTAATACACATCTCAGAATTACAGAGGTGGGTGTAATTTAATTAGCAAAAAAAAAAAAAATAGGAAAAAAAAAAGAAAAAGGTTTATACTTCCTTACAATATAGGTTACACTTTCGATGGGAATGACACAGATCCTTCCCAGGAACCAGGCCCATACTCTTCACCCTGAGGCATGCTCAGACGCAGCCCTGGACACAGAGCGTGAGCATGGCTGGGGGCTGACAGCTGCTCATTAGGGTCTGCCGGGGGTCTGAGCCCTGCTCTGGGCGGACAGGTGGCCACATGACAAACGGAACCCCTCACAATTAGCACTAATTGACACTCCTGTGGCCGGCCTCCAACGAGGGGTCAGGGGGCGGCTGAGCTCAGGGGTTGAGCATCCTGTTCTGGCAGCGTGGGTCCAGGGAAGAACTCCCGGCCACCGCCGCCGCTGCCACCGCCGCAGCGCCGCCTGCGACCGCGGGACTCGGCGCCAAGCTTTTGACAGCCCTGGCATTCACTGGGGCCTCCTGTGGCCACCGGCTTAAACTGTCCCAGTTATAGCTCTGCTGTGAATGCCTCAGCCCGGCCTCTTGCCTACACTGGCTCCAGGAATTTGCCCCATCCGTCCTCCCTGCCTTTCATGCCCTCCTTACAGAGATGCTGGTGCTCTGGGGAGCAGATGCACGAGTCTGAGCTTGCTACAGTCTTCCATCTGTCTTTTTTTCTCATTTAGAAACATTTCCACATTAAAAATGAGCAGTAAACTGACCAGCTGCCACCTCTTGATGCTTAATCCTCTCTAATCTGGTCTGGGAACACTGAAATGTACAACTTTCTTTTATTATGCAGCTTCCAAAAATAATTGAATGTAGCAAGTAGAGAGGGTAGCGAGAAAAGGAAACTAACCCCTCAGCTATTTATTTATCATTTGCTAAGGGCTTGCAGGGCATGCTCACACCACCGAGAGCAATGTTCACCTCCTTAGAGGGCACATAGACTACTCAAGCTGTAGACTGAAAGATGCCCCTGTCCAGCATGGGCCTTTTCCACCTGGGAAAGAGATAGCCCATGCCCCATAGACCTTGCAGTCTAACAGCAAACAACATGGTCCTCAGGGACAGAATTAATTGGAGTTTGGCTTTTATAACAGTTGGCTTGATTGACTTCATCTGAGGCCTCACAAAAGCAGTAAGTCTTTCAGAGGGGCTCCCTATAAATTTATGGCTCACAAGGCAGGAAAAAAAATCTCATGTAAATTACACCCTTTGAAAATGATCATGAGGTATCTAGATGGCCCAGGGGACTGGGGAGGAAGCCTGAAGTTTCGTCTCTGGCTCATTTAGCATAGGTAAGTAGCAATAACTCATTGTTATTCTCTTAGAGTCATGTAAAAGCTTAGAAAAAACAAGTTGGTTTATTGGCTTGCTTATGCCATGTCCAGTGTCCAAATACATTGCTGCCTACAGCCAGGCATCTGCAAGGTTTTCCACATGAAAACCAGCAGGTCTCAGGACTGACTGGTGAGTAGCCACAGAGAATGACCAGTCCCCTCCTTTCTTCTTGGATTACCTCTCCTCCTTTTGCTGAGAAGCCACAGTCACACCTAGGTATTTGTTTGAAATGATGATTAGGAAACCCTGCCATATGGGGGTGGTTGGAAGTGCATCCGACAGTGCCACCAGCATGTTGCTCCATGTTGCTCCACATTGAGCATAGGTTCCTCTGGAGCTCCACCATGTAAGTCTTGTCTTCAACAGCCTCCATGGCTGCAGTCATGATTTCTAATCCAAACATCTAACATGACCTTTTCTTATGGCGCCAACAGCTTTCTCCCTTGCATAGAGCTCTTCTTGAAGGAAATACAAAGCTTCATCTTTTGGAGAAATTATTTCTCTCAGGATCTAACTTGCATAGAAGAGAATTTCTGGCTAAGGCATATACAGGAAGTGAAGTATTCAGTAAAATTCAGCTTTAAAAAGTTCTTTTACAATCAGCTGTATCCCCCCAGGGCCTCAGCTCTGAGAAACATTAAGTATTTGCTTTCACTTGGCCTGGGCAAAAGCTCAAAACAAGCACTATAGGAAGCTCTGGAGGTCAGGGTACTCTCAGTCATCTGCAAACCATTTAACAAAGTCGTCAGTTCTTAACAAAGTGAAGTATTAAGAGCATATTGTCTCACACATGCTGCTTATCATTCTCCACTTTGAAACAAGCAGCTACAAGCTCTTCCAGAAGAGCATTTTATTTCTAGCAAAGATAATCAACTTGGAAAAAGTGACTGATTGCTATAGTGCTAGTTTGCATTTCATGTCACCTTGCTTTCAAGTTCTCATTAATTACATTACATTAATTAATTAATCCTGATAGGACACCTGTTGTCAAGAATTAACCATACTTTATCATTAGGGGTACCAAAAGAGAGCTATTAACAGGCTTTCTTAGGGTCTATATTAAAAATGGAAACTCAAGTCCAGTTTTACACTGGACCCAGATCATACCCAAGACTTCCCAACTTCTAAAGAGAGAGGTGGCATCAAAGTAGCCATTTTTTTCCCTTGCCAGGGTGCAAGAGAAAGCGTGGCTCATTTATGGGGCTGTACATGTGCAAGAAAATTCCCAAGCCTTTTCACTCCAGCTGGGGCAGTCTTCTGTGGCTGACCCTTGATTTCTATCTGGGCTTAGTGCAGAGATAATGCAGGCAGCGGAGCCTCGCTGGAGGGTTTACAGGGTGGTGGGTACAACTGGACCAGCCCTAGGCACAGGGTAAAAGGAAAACCAGTGGTCAAATCCTCATATGGCCTTTCCTTTTTGTGGTGATGGAGGTTGAGGGGAGTTGGGTTGGGCTCCCCTTTCCCTGGCTCCCTTGTCTGGGGTTGGCAGTGGTGCAGGAGACCAGCTGTATTGGCCAGAGCACTGCCCTCTCCTCCACCCATCCACCCATCTGCACAGCACAGCTCAGCTTTGCCAGTGCCCTGGGAAGACCTGCTGTGGGATACAGCAGTTTGTGCCAGTCATGTTTCTACATGAATGCCACTGCGTCCCTAGATAGGCCGTGATGCCACAGGCAAGTGTCAAGATGATGGGGACATCAGCCACCATGTCCCAGTCTCTGCCTGGGATACAGTAGAGATTTCCCGGTAACTCCTCCCAAGGAGAAGTAGACTTTTTCCAGACACAGTGTATTGGGTAGCTAACAATGTCCAGACAAATCCAAAACCCCTTTGGACTATGACCCACCTTAATCTCAGAGTCTGTGTCCTTCAGAAAGGGCCACACAGCTCTTTGCATGACTTTTTCACCAACCAACCAACCCACCCACCCAGGAAAACCAAGACTCCTTGCTGCTAGGCTGGGTGCTGAATGGTGTTCTCACATCTCATGAATGTCAAACAGTTCAGTTTCCCCCCTCTCCTGATATCTCCCTCCATCTCCTTTTGATGCCTATGAGGAGGGATTGGGTCACACTTGACATTCCTGCCCAGCTGGCTCCTCAGAGGCAGGACAGAGGGAAGGGGAGGCTAGCAACAGCAGGTATGGCCTGGGCACCACATCCCTGCATCACCCTTTCTCTCTAGCAACATTTTAGCATCATTCTACTCCCAGCAACTGAGTACCTCCCTGAGAGTTAATTTGTGAAAAGAAATGGTATTGATTCAAGGGGTGGGCAGCAGTAATTCTGTCATTTAGCTTCAGCTCCACGCAATCACACTTCATTTTTAGTCTCCAAACAATAAATAAAGATAAAATGAGCATTGGCTTAAACAGTGTTTAACAGGCATGAGTTCCCAAAGAGCAGCACACAAGCAGGATCCATTGCTGCTTTTCCTTATGAGAATCAATAAGAAATGCTGAATGAGTTAAGAAAAACAGAGAATTAAAAAAAGCAAAATAAAGATCACTGTTAGAACACGGGGTTCTCTGCGCTGCTTGTGCTGTACATCCGTGATCCTTTTGTGTCCTTCTTTATCCTACCCTGGCATGGAATTAGCTTTCAGACTTGCCTTTTTTTTTTCCTTTTTTTTTTTTTTCCCTTTTTTTTTTTTTTCAAAGACAAAAATTTGATCTTATTTAAATCAGCCCCTTAGCAGGTTGGCTGAATTCTTGAAAGCCTAACGCAGCCTGCAGATGTCTGTCTGTGCAGCCACATGGCAGAACCAGGCTTTGCGGGTCCCCAGAGCATCATGCAGGACCGGGAACTTCTTGGTGCCGGTTCCAAAAATCCATATCCCTTTCCAGTTCATTACAAACACCTATTGTTTGCCATATTTATCTGCCATCACTGCTGTTTGTTAGCAAATGGAAAAAGAAATGCCAGGACTAAATTTCAGCCTGCCCTCAGAATAGTGGAAAGGGGCTACAGGAATTGAATGACAGATGGTCTTTGAATGATATACAGAACCTCTGCCCCTGGGCCTGCTTCGGAGGAGCTGTTTTGGATTGTTGCTCAGAAGAGTGGGAGGTTGTTGTGTGATATGTGATTATTCCATAATAATTTTAATTATTTTGCCTGTTTTCAAACAATGGTCTCAGCCTTTTTTAATTTTTACACTCACTGAGTTGTGACACAAGCATTCTTCCCTCTGTGTTAGCAGGGATTAAAATCAAACCCTCCATCCCTTCCCTTTTTTTTATTTTTTTTCCTCAAATAATCCATGTTTAAATAAATTACCTTAGCCTGGAAAAGTGAGTTACAGGGCATTCTCCTGACGTGCACTGCAGAGAGAAAAGCAGAGGGCTAGGGAGCAGGGATGGGGGGATGGGGAAGGCTTTATTGTGTTTTGCAGGATGAGATTGTCACCGTAACAAGTTTCAAGAAGAGGCTGCTCTTTAACTCCTCTTCCTCGGCACGGAGAGTGCAGCTCTGGGAGCCTCATTTACATGCATATGGGTATCTGATTGGATCTGTTCAAAGGTACAGTAGGAGTCAGTCAGATTGCATATGATGTGCATATAAATGAAGTTCCCAAAGTGGGGTGTGATGCTTCAGGAGAGACAGGGAAAATATGCTGTCTCTGCTTCATCCAAAGTCCAATAGAAACTTGGGGATTTTTTATTTTTTTTTAAACTGGCTGGAGATAAGCAAGAGTGCAAGCCAAAAAAACCCACATATATATGCACATATATATATGTACGTATGTATATATCCCCCTCTCCCCATTTTCTGAATTCACATTTTAGACCAAACGCAGCTCATCACTGAAACCTCATAAATTGAGTTAGATCTGCATATCAGAGCATGTGTTATTTGGTTTATAGGACAACTCCACACACATCCCTGTGCATGGGGCAGAGGTTCAGGGTTCAGCTCCTTTGCAGCACATGCGCCTCCTGCTCGGTACGCCAGCACCGAGCATGCCTCCATCCCTCCTCTCACAAGCAGGGATCCAGGGAAAGAGATTGAGTTTTGCTGATTTTGATCTCTCTCAGCATGGCAGACCTGCTCAGCAAAAGCCACAGCTCCATCATTTTGGAGGTAACAGGGGGGCACAACAGCATGCGGCTTCGGCTGAGCTTTGCTCTTAGCCGTAGGTAGCAAGCCCAGGAAGTGCAGGGGACAGCTAGAAGTGTCAAGAAAAAATGTTGCTTACAAGGAGGTTCAGTCCACCCTCAGGAGCTGGTGTGCTCTGAAAGGGGTAGGGATGCTCAGAAGAATGCAGCAAAATAACATGGCAAAGGACAAAAGAAAACATTTATCCCAGTAAAATAATCATGAAGGAAAGCTAGATCTCTGGGCAATGCTGAATATAAATAATACCATGGCTCTAAACCAGGACAGGAGAATTCCTCTCTTACAAGCCAGGACCCCTTCGGTCTATGGGGCCTCCTGGACCATCCTGTAGGAAAGGAGCTGAGATGGGGCCCCACAGCACAGGGGTGTGCACTGGACCCCTGGGAGAGCCACTTAGCCCCCAGCTGCCCCATCCCTGCCTGCACTGCTGGGAGAACAAGAGGGCTCTACATCCTCCCCTGAGCTGGTATGAGGAGGAATACATGGAGCCTGGGAGGCACCCAGAGGCCGCAAGAATGGGTGGTTTCCCTGAGCCTCAGTCCTACCCCATGATGCTGCACCCACGGGGCTGGGGAGAGGGCTGTGGAGATGATGCAAGCTGTAGACAGGGATCCTGCATCTCATCCAGGGGGATGTGCTCTGTAGTATCTGCAGTTCTATTCTCATCAAGTCTCAGGCTTTATCTCCACAGAGAGGTGTCTCACTTGTCCAGCAGCTAATGCCCAATTGAAATTCAGATTACTCCCTTCCACCAATGAGGAGAGCCTGGGAAATGCACTCTACCTCCCTGCGGATACATGCCGGCAGATGAAACCTAGCCAGTCCCTACAGGGCACTCTTGCGCCACAGACACCAAAACAAGTCAGCATATATCTATCCATGGAAACAAAAGTACTTTGTATTCCTGTCCCCTTGGCGTTACAGGGGGACCAGAAGAAATAGCTTAGACAGTGATGAGGATGCTCTGGCAAACATCAAGAGTCCCTTGGAGCTAGATGCTGTGGTTTCAAAACCTTAAAGCTGCAATACACCTCTCTAAGATGAATGTTTCTAAAGCAACATGAAAACCTGAACTTAAAAGCTCTGTCTTTTTCCTTTTTTTTTTCTTTTTTAACCTGACAAGACTTGTATTCTGGTCTGGGTGTTTCTCGTAAAACATTAGATGATATCAAACACTTCAAGCCATCATTAAAAGGAAGTTACTGTACAGCTTTAGGGATACTACCAGACATAAAAGGAGCCAAGCAGAACACTGAGCACAGGTGAATACAACAGAGACATTTCCACTTCTACAGCTTAAAAGATATTTGTTTCTGTAACTTTGGGCTACTTGCTATTTTCAGTTCAGAATCTAAACAGCTTTGCTTTGCCTTTGCTTTAGAGCTGCACCTTGAACTCCTTTAGAAAGAACCCACAACAAGCAGAGCAGGTATCAGGTCTTTAACAGGGCTTAAATGCCAGTGTTTGTGGGGAAACACGAGGGAGGGTTACAGCCACAAGAGAGCGCTGGCAGGCAGGGGCCCAGTTCAGTTTTTATCCACAACCCAGATGATAGAATGAAATCTTGTAAAACTCACCAATGACACGAAGATTGGTGGAGTGGTAAACAAGGAAAGCAGCTTATTGTTACAGGCTGACAGGAACTGCCTGGATTGATGGTCGCAAGCCAGCAACATGTGTTTTAAGCCAGCTGAATGCCATGTAATTCAGGTTATACATTGGGGATTGAAGAGTTTGGGACTGCAGGGCCTCAGGAGAGGATTTAGTGCTGCTGAAGACAAGTGTTTCTGCAGAAGCTCTCCCAGCAGTGGTATTGCAGAAGAGAGCAGTGTGGTCTCCCGATGCATATGGGGGGATGTCCGATAGAAATCACAAATTATCTTGTCTCCACAGTCCTAGATCATAGATTGAGAGAATGGTTTGGGCTGGAGGGGACCTTTGTGACCATCCAGTTAACCCTCCCCTGCCATGGGCAGGGACACCTTCCACTACACCAGGTTGCTCAAAGCCCCGCCCAACCTGGCCTTGAACACTAGGAGGGATGGGGCAGCCACAGCTTCTCTGTGCAGCCTGTCCCAGTATGTACAAATGAGATACAAAGCAGGGTCAGGAAAGGTATTTCAGCATCTCCAAGGTGGGCACAACACAGATGCTGAGCAAGAAGCAAGGCAAAGTGTAGGGACCCGAAGCCTGCATTTTTACGTATCAGGAGCCTTTTCAAAGGTAAGGAAGCATAAGGGTGCCCTGTGCATAGGGGATTTGTGTAGTTTAGAGTCTTTTACCACCTGAAAAGCAGCCCTCAATCTGACTCATGGCACTAGCAATTAAAAAGTTACAGTGGCTGCTCAACACCCTGTTAGTATTTACAATGAGCCTGGGGATCCCGGTGGTGAATCTCCCACTTGCCAACACCCTCTGTCAGGTTGCTGAGAAAAATCTGATTTCGTAGGCAATGAAGTACGGGACAGAGGCGCCTCACTCTTGCATTTGCTTGAAGGCTTGAGGTTGCCATCTCCTATCTTTCCATGCTTCAATCAGGGGGCTGGACTAAATATGCTCCTGAGGTCCCTTTCAACCTGAATTATTCCACAATTCCATCATGATATCTCATAAAAAGTGAAAACGAAATCACAGATCTTGCCTCCAGACCTTGCAGGGCTTTGCTGTCCATCACCCTTGCAAGATCCTGAAGTTTCCAGCTGGACAGCAGCTCTTACCACTGAAACACTGTAATTTCCTCTGTCATACATGGAATAGCACGTAAAGAAAATGTTATTTTGGACAGCCTCTTTAGAAGGAAAAAAGACATACCCCTGGTAAATAATTGTCATCATTCATTCATTATTTAAACCTTCAGAAAAAGCTTTGCAAACAGTTGTGTACAGCGTTCTTTATAAAAAAGGTTAAACCATAAAATACGTATATGATATGCATAGTATCACTTCCTTGAATTGGTCAAATATAAGAGAGACTATAAGGTAAGAATATAAGTGGTTGCTTAAGTAAAAATTCATATTAAGGTTTGCAATAGTTAAATACAGATCTAGCTCCCAGGATTAATAATAACAACAATGATTAAGTTTACTTAGGACATTTTTCCCAGTCCATCTTATCTAAGGCTGAGATTTTAGTGATGTGTAATGCTAATGCACATTGTTCAAATGCCTGCTGCCCTTCAAAGTTTAATCCATCCGGAACTATGAAAAAAACAAGAATCAGTATCCAGTGGTGCTATTAATTATCCTTCATGGATTAAATGCTTCAATTTCACCGAGTTATCACCCTATAACACCACTGCTCAGTAACTTTGCAGTATCTTTACTCTCACAAAACAAGCTGAATCACATAATTTCTGCATACTGCTGCTAACATAGTTCCAGGCATCCTCTGCATAATATTGTTCCTGGGAGCCAGTGATCAAGAGAGCGCAAAATGTGTGTCCTGAGGGTTTCCATGAAGCACTTAAATGGAATAGAAAGTCAGAGGTCCTGAGAGGTGTCCTGGTAAGGGTTGTGTGTTGTGCCTTAGAGCAGAGCTCTAAACCACAAAAGAAGCAGAATATTGGAATATGTTTTTCCTGTTTAAGAAGCCAAATCTCTTGAAGTTTCTCAGTTCTGATTTTGACACAATTTATTCTTAGTCCCATAACTGCGGATTTAACTTCTTACTTGCAATAATTTTATTAAAATTTGCTGACATTTCACCGGGAGACCAGAGAAAAAATAGAGTTTCTCACACCATACCCTGGACTTAATCCTGCAGATCAAGCCAGAAAGGGAGGTGGCTTGTGTAAGGACTCCTGGAAAAGGTCCTTAGTGGAAATAACTGGTATTAAATGTGCTAATATTTCTTGCAAACAACCAGTTCAGAAACCACCTGCAATGAAATGGTGCTTTACTCTGTCATTCAGGACACACGGAACATGCTAGCAGAAAATCCCTAACTCTTTCCCAGGGACCAAGAGAGGCCTTCTTCTCTCCCTCTAACAGATCCCATCATCATCTCAGCTCTTCATTTCCTTGACAAACTCAAGCAGCAAGGCCTGGTACTGAGAGAAAATATATTCTTACTGAATGCTGAACATCTGGGTTTTTTTGGAGAAGTCCTTTCCACCACAGATAAGGTACTGGGATACTATTCAGTGAGTAAGATTTAACTGCAGGATTCAGTGTCCATCTTTTGCTCCCTGCAGAACCTTTTTTATTCAGTTTTCTCTGTTCCAGATAGAGCTGCTAAAAAGAGCTGTCTTTTCTTGAGAATTTGCAAGTGCAGACATACATATATACAGACATACATACACACAGAGATGGAAAAAAAACCCAAACTGCCTAATTTAATGTAGGATATGTGTTCTTCCTTTATGAAACTGTATTTTAAAATTAATCTTATTAATCAGTATGAACATTAAAATAAAAAAGTAAATCAGTCCGTACATAAAAATGGGTTCTTCAGCAGTTCCAGGAAGCCGCAAAATAAATGGAAACAGTCATTTAATGCTTACTAAGTACAATATATATCGAGTTAATCAATGCAAGAATACAAAGGATATGATTAAAATGCAGGTTTGGTTATTAAAAGGTACAAAAGGCTAACTCTCTCTCTATATGACTCACCTCCACTAGAAGCAGAAATGGTCAGAAAATTTATGTCTTAGGAAAGGATTGTTTTGACTGCAAATAACTGCAGGTGAAATCATCGCCAGCTCAGTGAAATTTCCTTTAAAAAAGAAATCAGCATTTCGATGTAAGACTGCAATTTGCAACATAAAAATTTTGCTTTGTGTTTATTTGAATTTCATTTAAATACAAATATTTACTTACTGCATTACATATTTACATGGTCGGAGCATGAATGCATATTTCAATTATTACATTATCTTACTGGCAAATTGACATTTTAAAATGTCACATAAAAGCACAAATTAAAGAGGCCAGCTTAATACAATAAACATGATGTGTGACTAAGGACAGGTACTTTCAATTTTCTTCTGTTAGACTCGAAATACTTAGTTAAGCTATTCTGGGGATTAATAAAATTGTTTCAAACCAGTTTATTAAGATACAGACACAGAAGAGAGTTTGATCTAACTGAAGATGTTTCAGTCCCAGGTAAGTATGAAAAACAATGATTTCTATTAAAACTTTACAACTTCTTTCGATTCATGTTTTGGTGTGCTACTCATTTAAATAAAGTACAAAAATTTTTAAAAATACAAATAAAAATCGTTAATTTAATTTTTAGAGTGGAAATGCACAGAATTTGTGAGACAATTGAAGTAATTCCCGTTTCATGGAGAAATTGAATGTGCTTGACATGATTACAAGGAAGGCAAAGCAGGGATGGTTTATTACCCTCAGCATACTGATATATCGTATTATGAATGGAACAAAATTGCTGCGGAAGTCTCAGAGCCCACAGCCTGATTTCTTGTCATAGACCCTACCCCACTGCTCGGCTGCTCTTGCAGAGATAAACCTCTTCTTCCCAGTATCTAACCTGCGTCTCCATGGCTTCTCATCTGAACTTCAAAGGACACCCAGACAGCTCAAACATCTTCAATTTATGCTTGCTGTGTGTTAAAACTGGACTGTGTCCTTACTTTTTTCTTCTTCAGATGAAACAAAGCTAACCCTGAATTTTTCCTCCAAAGTTCGTGTTTATTGGTGACCATTCCTGCTACCCTTCCCTGCCCCGACTCTCTCTTGAATATACAGCACCTAACACTCATCTCCAGCACCAAGCACTATGTTATTTGAATATCTGCATACTAACATCTAACACATAGCTTTAATTATCCTTATGTAATGCTGTTAATGTACATTCATCATTACAACCTCCAACTCTTCTGCTGCTGAACAGCTCCCTAGACAGTTATTCCCTTTCTTGCATTTCTGCAGTCAATTATGCTTCCAAAGTGTAGGCTCTTGCATCCATCAAAATCTATCCTTGTTTTGCAGATAAAATCCTCAAATTTTAATATCATTCTGAATCCTAACCCTGCCCACCAATGCACCTGAAGTGTTCCACAATTTGTTTTTTTCTCTAAATTTGTCTGAGAGTGCCCAAATCACAGAAGAGGGCACTCAGTGCAGACTTGCAGTCCATCAGCAAAGGCTTCCTTGCTACTCTTTGACCAGTTTACCATCTAGCCATTCACCCATCTGACCACAGGTTGTGTTTTCCATATTTGCTCATGAGACTGTCATGTGACAACTGCATATCGTTCTTCCTTCATCCAAAAGGTTTGCCACCCATAAGTCAGTTATAAGTCTTGGTTCTATGAATTTTATTCTTGACAGGGCCATTACTGGCTGCTGGTCATTCTTTTCTTTTTATACAGTGGTTACGAATTGTTGATCCATGGGCATGTATGTCAAAGAATTGAGTTAAAATGAGTCTAACTCCTGAGATCTCCCTTCTCTTTCTCAGAGAAGCTAGATCCCCAAGCTGCCATCCCCCACTTTTTTGAAGCTGCACACCCCTTTCCCGAAGTTCTGCTGATTCTCCAACTTGTTCAGGCAGCTCCCAAGCAACCCAAATTCAGCACTGATATGTCCAGCAGATTCAAAATATCCCATCTTTCTTATTAATTCCTTTCTCATTCTAGCCAGAGTCCTTAGGCATTCATTATTAATATACTCCAAAATCATACAATAGTTTGGGTTGGAAGGGTCCTTCAAAGGTCATCTACTCCCTCTGCAATGAGCAGGAACATCTTCAGCTAGATCAGGTTGCTCAGCCGTTTCATTTAATCATTGATTGAATACAAAGAAATACCAAAAACTTTGCTCTTCTTAGGTTCCTACTTTCTAGATTTTCCTCGCCATTGAAGGCTGGAATGACACTTTTTCTGGTCTTCCTCTTATGAAAAGTATGTTTTCAGAATCTTGTCTCTTTTATAATTAACTTTCCTTGCTGCACTTCCACTTAACTCAGTAAACACCTTGTAAAAATCATTTTTATTTTAAGAGGTGCACACAAAAGAAAAATGCAATTGCTTTCTGTAATATAATCAAATAGAGGTTTTCAAAGTTACCATGTCATTTAAATATCCTGGATCAGTAGTGACATGGTGAATGCCAATGAAATACCACTTTAATATTACACCAGTATCATTCTGCCAGTAAATTTCCTCATGTAGACAAGTCCTTAGCAGTATTCCCCAGTGTTCTCCCACAGTGAGTGACATTTCATAGAGCTGAGAAGAATAACATTGAAATGACCCTAAACCGTGATGGAGAGTGGCAAAATTGTGAAAATGCAGAGGCTTTGAATATGAATTATTTTAGATTTTAAATACATCTTTCTTTTATTAATCTAGTGGAATTAATGAGCTGTTAAATACAGCAGACCAAACAAAAAGAAGCCAGGAACTGTCGTGCAAAAAAATTATTCCAGTCAAAGTGAGACCACTAGGCTAACAAATCTCACTGCAAAATACCCACAAGGTTACAGCTATTTGCACATGAAGACCCTCGTCTTACTATTCAATGTGGTGATAAATGCTAACTATGCACTTTTTTTCTGGGAATTGGCCCTTAATAATCACCATAATCGTATCTGGCTCTAAATACTGGGTGGTTTTTCCACTCTTGCCAGCCTGTTGCCCTTCTAGCTGACTTCTGTGTTTCCTGTGACAAGCAGTGGCACTGTGGATATCAAACTGTGCTTGGCAGCTTCACCAGGGAAGCTGGGAAGGGCTCTGAGAACATCTCCAACCATCAGGCTTTCCTTCCTTCTCCAACAGCACTTGCAGAAAGCCAGAAAACTTCACTGAGGAGGCTGCAAGTCAAGGTGAGGGAATCTTTGTGTTGGGTGTCCTGTAGTAGTTTCCCCTCAGCTGCATTGAGGTAGATGGCATGAGCTCCCATGTGTTGATCTGTGCGGCAAACATTTAGGATTACAACAAGACCTCTCAATTCCCATTGGAACTTTCAGACATAAGATGGCTAATCTGCCACACTCTATTCAATGAGTTCTCAGAAAATTATGCATATATAGAGAGAGGAAGATCTCAACCATAAATTAATTGTGCATCAAAGAACATCACGTCTTGGGCATCTGCTCACTGGCAAAACTTTACTGTGCAAGAACTTCTCCCCCCCAAAAAATGGAAACTTATCAGGGTAGGGGATAAACAGATAGTGATAAGCAAGGTCATGTCCAGCTGTGTTTTGAATACTTGCAAAGATGGAGGCTCCACAGCCCCTCCTGGCAGCCTCTGCCAGTGCTCAGTCACCCTTACATTAAAGAAAATGTTTCCTGATGTTCAGAGAGAACTTTCTATGTTTCAGTTTGTGCCCATTGTCACTGGTCCTGCCGTTGGGTACCAACGAAAAGAGCCTGGCTTCTTTGTACCTTGCCTTCTTTACACACTCCCTCTTATTCAGGCTGGACAATCCCAGGTTTAACTCCTGTATATAGAAAGCTCATCAACTAGAAACAGGCTTAACTACACATTCACCTGGGATGGGGCCTCTCCAGGATACCTTCGAGCTATGTCAGAGAAGACTTGGCTGCCATGGGCTCTGCAGTAGCTGTTTGGGGTTTAAGTGGGAGACCTGTAGGTGCAACGTTGTCCATCCAGTCTGGTTAAGAAGTGGTAAAATTCCGTTAGTTTGAATGGTTTGTCCCTATGTTTAAGCATGTTCCTTGGTTGCTCTCTGACAATAATTGTTTTGTTCTCACATCTCTTTTTTTTTTTCCTTGATGATTTTAAAATGAGTGGGGGGAGATATTTCTCAGGAAAAAAGAATATATATCTATATATATATATATTAGCAAAAGAGAGTTTCATGCAGCCATAATTCTATTTAGATCACTGTCAGTGACAGGCGGAATTTACTTAAAGATATTTTCTGTGCTTTACGGTTACTCATTCATGCAAATAAAGATAGCCCTTGAAGCCAAGTCACCTTGCCCTCTCAATCATCCACCTTGCCCTCCAGAGCTCTGGGGGGAATGCTAAATTAAAATCTGTCTGCTCTGGCAGAGGTGGGTTTTTTGATATAAAGCCAGAATAATTATTCAGACATATGTTTACAGCTGCAAGGTTATATTTTGCTGAAGATTTTTTAAAGTGAAAATGTAACTTGATTGCTAAAGGGTTTTGTGTTTAATCTCTGCAGAGGTATCGAAGACAGGGAAATTTGTGAATTTACCCTCTTTCGTCTCCCTCCTTGCAACTTTTGTCTGTTTAGCATACAATTTTTTTAATTTTTTTTAATACCTTAAAATTTTGGAGGGTTGAAAAGGTTTCGAAGGCATACCATGTAAGGATTTTCATTAAATTTTTCTGTGTAGAAACAAAGTTACAGTTTTCACCCTTTTTTGTCCTTCTGAGATAATAACAAACGCTGATCAGACTGAAGTAAAAGACTACAAGAATGCGGTGTTAGTCACGTTAAGAAGAGCTCAGTGGAGGGCTTCAAACAACATTTAAAGTTGTTTTGCAGCACTGAAGATTAACTTGAAGGATGACAAATGCAGATTGAGAAATGCTGACCTGGGATTTACAAACTCCTGTACCGAAAAGAGGTCCGGACTCTATTTTTTTAACTGTAGCAATCCTTGAAGCAACAAGAACAGAAGAAACAGGAGGGGAGAGTCTCAAAAGGAAGATGAGACTCTTTGATGCTTTAATGGCACTTACATTGCGTAACTCTTGCAGGAACAGGTAATAAAATACAAAATAAAACTTCCACAAATGTGGCAGGATTACACTTTGGGTATTAAACCCTGGAGTACTGATGCATCTAAGGAAACTGTCAGAGGAGTAACTTAATGAGACACCTGAAACACCTGTAGGTGCTTATCCCCCCTTTTTATTTATGCTTGAGCTTTCAAACTACCTCTGTTGCAAACCAGGTCTGGCTAGTTTGGCAGACTCTCCATTTCAGCCTCAACACCAGAACACCTATGCAGCGGATAAGATACATAGTATATCCTGAATTTTGTCTCTCTCTTTCATTGCTCTGCTGCTGATCTGCTTTTGGAAGAAATCAGTTCTAGTTTGATCAGCGGATCTCAGCTGTTCACCTGTCTTGAGCTTCTCAGTGCCCTGAAAGCACAACCTGACAAAGCTGCAGAGCCAGGAAGATGGTGAATGCCGAGGCTCTGAGCAAGTGGAAGTTGGAAACGCTGCGAAAAGCCTCAAGTCGTAGTAAATATTCAGAAAATTTGTTCACAGTAAAAGACTGCAGAAACTTAGTTATAGGATTTAAACCAAAAAGGCTTTAAACGCTGTTGGCCGTTGTAAGCAGGCACCTTCATGGGGAAGTGATCTCTGAGGCTGCTTGGCTTTTTATTCAGCAGAAAAAGGCATCTGGGAGCTAGAAGCCAAAGCTGGCGAAAAAATTAGGAACAGATTTTTTAAAAGGAGCATTACTAACACCTGAAAGAATCGTGGGATGAGGTTTTGTGGATCCGCCATTCAGTCATTTCAGGACTGGACAGGTCTCTAAAGATGGTAGGAACTGCCTGGGAATATAGATCTGAGGGGAGCCTGGCTTGTGTCCTTAAGGAGGTCACACAAGATGGTCTCTGAGGTTAACCTGGACCTGCGGTCCCATAGAAACAGTCAGAGATACCAAGAAAATAGCTGCAAGTTAAGATGCTTGCAGGCAGAAGGAAACTACCTGGAGCCTGCAAGTCCTTACTTGCGTCACTTCTGACAAAATCTTGAAATTAGCCCACACGTTATGGGGTGAGAATGGGTTGAAGGAGGAAGAAAATATCACAGTTCATTCAGAGAATGAAATTCAGAGAAATTGCTTGTTTGTGTTCTCCATCTACCTGTCTCATACTACATTGTGCATAGTGGTATAGAAGTCATCCGTGTAATAATAATCAAGAGAGTTTGGGAACAAATTTGTGCACACAAAGAAACTTTTTCTGTTACAATCCCTAAGCCTGGATAATGCTGCAACATTTTTGAGACGCTGAGACCAGCACTGTTACTGAGCCCATTCCAAGGCCTATCAGCTTTCATTAACACAGCCATTTATCCCAGCTTTAATCTTTCTTAAACTAATCAAACTATGAATCAAAGAAAATGTCTGTGTCCATATGGCTTAAGTTTTACCAAAGTCTGATATTTAACTCAGGGTCTGATTCACAAAAACGTCTGCCCACCAATCGAGATTCATGCATCAATTTCCAGGTAAAACACATACTCCATACTGAAATTTAACACTGCATACAGAAAAAAGCATGCCAACACTCAGTATGGGGGCTTAATGAATCAAACCATAGTGATTCAGGCCTTATTAGCCCCAGTTATGTGTCATTTCATCTTATAGAATCATTTTCCCCACACATTTCATTTAAGAATAATCTTTTGTCACAGTTATTTTTTCAACACTTAGGAATCAGGTAGACTGCCTCTGAGGACACTTTCTGATGCAATGTTTTCTTCTGTACTTAGTTGTCAAGATGCTTTCCAGTTTTTCTGAAAGCAGCTCATAAAAGGAGTTCTTTTAAAAGAAGTAGGTTTTTGCTCTCTGTGGATCTTGCAGAGGGTTTGGACTCCTGTTCAATTGAACAGTGGACGTGTTAGACAGGCAAATTCCAACCTGTGAGTTGACTAGAGACCTGGGAAGCAGCAGTCTCCTCTTGTTCACCCTCTGCCTTCAAGGTTTCAGTCATGCGGTTGTATTGACCATTTATCAGTAGCGGGATTTTTGAACGACAGTAAAGACTCATCTGCTCTACCATGCTTTCAAGGTATCCAAAATACCAAGTGTTATATTGCGAACAGGCAAAAAGCTAGGTGATATGTAGCAATGCAGAAGGAGAGATGCCATCACCAGCCCCCCTGCCTTTCAGGTCAGTGCTGCAGGCCTGTAAACCAGCACTACTGTTGCTAAAGATACACCAAGTTTTACAGAGAACACCAATTCCTTGCATCCCTTTGGGACCCACTTTAGGAGTTAGCTTTTGAAGTGGTGTTTGCTGTCAACATGAGTAGCTAAGAGGAAGATACAATCCATTTCTTCATTGAAAGTTGCTCCTAACTCCTCAAGTAGCCTTGTTGGATGGAGAGGTAAGGAAGTGTAGGAAACCTTTGGCTGTAGACTAACCTGAGCTTGTGAGCCTCCACAGCTCAAATAATTGCAAGGTAACAAGTCCATTGCAATCACTGTATACATAGATGATCTGATATACATGCCTGCGTGCCCATGTACCTACATATATAGTATATATCGATATATGTGGCACTTATTGAAACTCACAGATTGGATGGAATGATAAACATCAAGCCCGAACTTTTGCAAATGGACATCAAACATATCCCACACCACCAGTGAGATGAAGAGGCAGAATAAGTCATGATCTGCGATGAAACATCTCTCCTCCTCAGTCTGAAGTCCTCTTAAATCATGACATCATGGCAACTCTATGCAGAGCTGCAGCTGTCTCTGCATCCAGTGAGCCAACCTCAAGTTCTCACAAGCCACTAACTGCAATATGAAACTCTTCACTGGACCCTGACAGCCATCTGGCTCCATCTTGAGGCTGAGTCCTCTCTTGCAATGGAATTTGCCTCCTTCCCAGAGGCCTTATGCCCAGGATCTCTGTTGCTACCCCTCCATTCCCTCTCACAGATGCCTGCCACTTGTGTCCTGAGAAGATGAGAGAAACGCAGTTAGGTAATGCCATGTAGACAGCTGAGGTATGACCATGAGGGGACACAGGCTGGTGCAGGTGGCATTCATTTCAACAGCCGTGCACTGGAAAGGCAGATTTTGGAGCTGCCTGATGTGTGAAGTTACTTTTCTGTCTCCTGGCACCCTGCTATGTGCTAACAGGAGAGTCTTCATAGGTATCTGGAGAGAAAGACTCATGAATTTTTGCCATCACCCTTACTGCCACTGGAGGTTTTATGCTCCCTTCAAGTAGGCAATACCTCCACCTCCCTCCATTGCAACTGGCACCGCAGTGCTTGATAGACTTGCAAAACCACAGATGACTCAAGTTACTATCATCCCTAGGGAATATGGGACCTTGCTTGTAACAGGTGTTATTTAGCTTTTGAAGTTTCTGAAATTGCCCAAAAGTTAAGGGAAATTTGAACAAAATGCATTCAAATGCTTTTGGTGGTGGAGCAAAGGGAAAGACACTGAAACCAGTGCCATGCAGTTAACACTAAAGCATTTAAATTTCAACATTTGAAGCTTCATGTTAGCTGGTCATGGTGAAATTTTTCAGTCTTAGAAGCCAGGCAACATGCTTTAATGTGGCCTTAGCGTAATTAACCCTTTTCTTTGGAAGCCGAAAACATACAGGTGTTAGATATCTCCTGAAATCAGGTGAATATGTGTGTCCAGTGCTTACAGACACTAATAGGCCCCTGTAGTTGTAAGAAATGCAGTACCTTCTGCTTAATCACTGATGTCTTAAATCAGTTTGCAAAAATGCCTCAGGTAAACCCTGTGGCCCTCAGAAGAAATTAAGCAGGACGCAGATCTGAATTCTAAAGGTAAATACACAGCCTGGTGCTGCAAATGAAGTTAGCAGAAAACACACATTAGACACTGAATTCTCTCTTATCGAGGGATACAGCAGAGGTTCGTCTAAATGAGACTTGTAGCAGCCTTTGCATAGAAACATGTTTCCTGTAGCAGACAGGAGAGACAATTTACATTCTATGTTGGTGAAGTCTAGGTAAAGAAAACCATAACCAGTAGACCACAAATACATGTATGAATGAGACAAGACCTATTTTGAAGAGGAAACTGTTGTAACTTATGTAAGGAGGTACAGGTGGGCATTATAGTTGCTTCCAGTAACTGCGAGTAAATGGAAACTGCAAAACATGCCTTCATTGTTTGATGAAGAGCCTTCTTGGCAAAGACCAGATATGTGCTCTCCATACCAAAGGATTGCCCAGCACATGTTTCCCAAAGTCCATTCATGAGGATGAACCCCCAATCAGCTTGCATTAATCAATGTCCCGGTATTCACCAGGCACTTGGAATAAGGCCTGTCAAGGTAGGACAGAAAGAGCTTTGCAACTGCATGATGGCATTAAACATCTCCCCGTGCTCACCAGGATGGAGCAGGATTTTACGATGACCCCAAGAACAGTCACCATTTGGCTAAAGTACAAAACTCTCACAGACAAATTCACCCTGGATTCCTGACTTTCACTTAGACTTGGGTAGGCCAACTAGCAAAATTCATGAAGCTTCAGGCTATGTTTATCTGCAATCAGATGGAAGGATAACAAGAAAAATAAAGGGAGCCTAGCCAAGCTTTTTAATACCTAATGTTGCTAGTACAAAACCTTGCCATTTAAAGCTTTCAGTTGAAAGCCTATCCTAAGCTTCTGGAATACTCTTATATTTTTCCTAATGAAACTTCTCATTCTCGTGTTCAGGACTGTGCAGGAACTTAAGGGCCTGGAGCATGTTGGTTATGCACAGACTCCCGTATAATTCTCCGTCTCCTCCAGCTCCCTTCCTTAGCCAGTCTTAGAGAAGAAAAGTTTCTTCAACTTTTTCAGCATTCCTATTACAGCACCTGGCCAAGCCAGCCTGATCACAGAGAAAGAAAGTGACAGTGTTCACTGCCTCATCTCCTTTCCTCTCTCTGCATGGTATAACCAGCCTGGATAACGCTGGAAGCCACCAGTCTGGTGTGCATCGGTCTGATATGAACCTTTACTGATCATGTTTATCCAGCACCTACTTGGTTTGATCTGCATACCAAGCCACATGAAAGCTGTGAGGCAGAAAGTGCATTTCAAAAATGTGATTTTCGTTTCAGATAAGCGCGTTTTACTCGGAGCAAGCTGAATTCTAACTTCTCTCCCAGATTTTGCATTTAAAAATTGCTCTTGAAAGTTGAGCAGCTAAGCATCCAAATCTATGGGGAAAGCTCCAGCGTCAGTCTATAAGGCAGGAGCTCTCCTCTATCCATGCCCTTTGCTTTCTGCTTCAGTTTTTGGCTAGTCTTCAGTTTATTTAGTTTTTATTGTTTTAGTCAGGACAACTTCGGGTGCCTTCAGATGCCCACAGGATTGTTGATCAGCTAATATAATCATAGATCCATCCCTAAAATTACCAGAAACAGAACTTTATTTTCACTGAAGTTACTCGTTGTTACTTAGCTGGACGTCTTTAATTAATGTTAGTTACATCAAAAATGAAACCGGTGATTAGGAGATGCCCATGCAGCTGTCAGTGCACAAAGCTGCTGCTGTATGTTACTCATCTGAATGCCTGCTGCCTTTGGTTGGATTTCCTATATGTAGGACATGATGATGCATGGTGCTATGCAGGGGCTTTCTTCAGTACTTTAATTGGGGTCTATAGCAGGAGGAGACTTGTTTTCCCTGTGCTTTCTGTGATGTCCCTGCATAATACTTCAAGGGCAAAGGATAAAAGCTGCATCTATCAAAAACTATGGAGAGAGTGAATGGTGTCAGGGAATCAAGTGGGATGAAAACTTAGGGAGGAAAATCAGGCTAGAGCAACAGCCACACTGCAGTGTGCCAAGACCAAGATGGGAAAAAGAAAAAAAGCTGGGACAAACAGAGCAAGGAGCTCAGGATGAGAAATTAGCAGACTGCTGGGAGAGATTTCACAAGAAAAGATGCGCCAACAGTAACTGTGCATTACATTTATAGATATATGCTTAAGTATAAACACAAGCATTTGGGTAAAAGAAAACCCAGGTCCCACACGTTTCAAACTGACCACCTAAAAGAAGTCTACCTGCAGCTCCTCCTCGCCTCCACTCCTCATCTGTACGACGACAACAGCACCGCCACCATCACCACCCTCAGTGGAGAGCCATGAAAATAAACAAAACAAGGTCTGAAGCACTGCAAAAACACGGAGATGGACAATACAGCAAAACCTCAAGAAACTCAACAACTTTTGCCTGCTGAGCTGAGTTTGAATAGTTTGCAGAGACCACACACAGAATAAGGCAAAAACAAAGCACTGAATAGTTGCCTGTTAAGTAAGTATTGCCCCTTCCATATACAGAATAAGGCCACAGCTCAGTGGGAAAAATATTATGCAACACTATGACTAAAGCTTGTTATGCAGGGGGTAAATTAAGGGCTGCATAGAAAACTTGAACGCTATTGATACATCTCTTCTGAGTGCTTGTCCACATAATAATTTCCTTTGAAAGCATCTTTTAATGTAATAGATATAAGAGAGGGAAACAAATTTATGCAGAGCCATGTGAAGGTCTGGAAAGAAATGAAATATTTGTTCTGTGCTTTTAGGCGGACTCTCAAATGAGTGCCCCTTGCATGGATTTCTCTGATTTCAGACCCCTCTTGTGAACTTTCCTAAAGGAAAAAGAAACCCCAACAACAACTACACATAAATTCCTAGGAGACAAAACAAACCACTGGTTTTCTAACTTCTTCCATTTTCTGTTTTATACATCCCCATAATCAATGGTAAGTAAACGTCTTTTTCTGATAGTGTTTGCATGAAAGGTAAAAAAAGCTGTTTGGGGGCACTTTTCATTGATTCACCAGATTAACTTCAGAAGAACTTGCCTCAAAATTTCTACCTGAGTTCAGGTTTATAATTATGCATTGTCAGATCCTGAGGCATCCCAGCAAAAAGTCCCAAAGAGAAAGCCCAAAATGTTTAGGATCTCTGTCTATATCTCTGTATCCACTAATGTCTATATATCTTCATATAAAAGCACAGGTGTATGCACTGTATATATAATTACATTTATGTTTAGATGTATTTGTATATCCCTATACATATATAAGTGTATACATATATAGATAGATAGATGATAGATAGATAGATAGATAGATAGATAGATAGATAGATAGATAGATAGATATAACAAGTGATATATCAAAAAGCTGGAGAACAAAATATTGCCTCCCCAGTGCAATGCAGACCCAGTCCTAGCGTCAAGAGAAACAGAAGGGAAAGTGAAACCCCTTGAGCGCTGAAGTTTCCTCAGCCTTGCCTTGTCACCACTGGTGGGGGATGCCTTGGCCACTGCTGGCACTCCCAGGAGAGTCAGCGTGGCTGGTGGTGGGAACAGCAGGACAGGAGCAGGGCCAGGACGGTGATGGGGATGGGGGAGTCTATGACATGTGCCCTGCTGGCAGGGTCCTCAGCAGTGCTGCAGGTATTCCCTGCTGCAACTGAACCTTCCCAGGGAAGAAGGGGCCAGGGGAGAGGAGGAGAGGCTTGGATCCCTGATTAAATTTCATACATCCCTCCACTGCTTCTCAGGTTGCTTTCAGAATCAGAAAATCCAAGAAATGTATTCACAGATGTTCCCTTGTTTATTTGTTGACTCTGTGTAATTTGTTTGCCCTAATTTGTTTTTGTCTATCATGGGACTTCCCTTTTTAATTTCCCTTTCTCTGTTTACCGCTCTTTGTGGAGCAGCGGTCTGTTAAGCTGTGAGAGGCACATGCCAAATTAAAAAAATAAAAAAAAAGGAGGAAGGAAAAAAAAAGGAAGCACTGCAGATTGTTTTAAGCATTGGCTGCCCCTTTGGGCCTGAAGGCCTTGCTTGCAGCCTGCACCTGCTCCTCCTCTTGAGACACAGGGCTCCTGATCTTTATCCCTTGCCTTTAAGCTGCCTGATTCCTATTATCCAAACTCAAACAGCGTTCTCTACATTCACGCCTCCAGCACTTGGCATGAAATTAATAAGCCTGGCTGATATATTTCCCTGGAAGCCTGCCACTCTTTAACAGTGGTGTTAGATTAAAAATTTTGGCATGGTTAATGAACAGGGAAAAGCTGAAGCCAAAAGTTTCATGCAGCAATGCAAAGATTTGGGGGTTATGAAAAGAATACCAACTTTGTTCGCATTTTCTGAATGCCGTCCTAATTACAGGGTTAGATAACAGACACAACAAAATAGTCATAGCTAGAAGAAAGGACAAGTTCTCATCCTTTCCTCGCATTTGATTTTATCTGTAGCCTTTTCAATCAAATCCCATTCTACTGTATTGTGTAACCTGAAACTCGGTGCTGCTCAGTTGGGTTCAAAACTCAGTTCACAAAATTAACAACAAAAAGAGGGCCCAAACCCAGATATTGCCTTGTTCCACCACATGCCCGCAGGGCCTGGGAGCACTGCAGTCCTCCTTCAGCCTCTCATGGAGCCTGGGAACAGCCTCTTCCCCAGAAAGCAAAGTCCAGTGTGGATTTCAGGCAGTGACCGCAATCCCAAGTCATTCTGGCATTTGGGCATTTCAGATCTTCATCCATCTCTGGTTTTAACTGATTTCATTTACACAATGTTGTCAGCCTGATTAGGGTCTTTTCCTAGAAATAACATAGAAGAACTCCGTGTGCTTAAGCATGTACACATGTGAGAGTCATGAAAGCATGTACAAATGTGAGAGTCATAAATGCATGTGCATAAAAGTGACTGGGCATCTGTACATATGTATATATGCGCAATGTAAGAAACGCTATCTGAGTCTTTCAGGTACAAGCCTTTTACATAGAATCATAGAATCATAGAATCATAGAATAGTAAGGGTTGGAAAGGACCTCAAGATCATCGAGTTCCAACCCCCCTGCCATGGGCAGGGACACCTCCCACTAAACCATGCCATCCAAGGCTATGTTCAACCCCACCTTGAACGCTGCCAGGGATGAAGCATTCACAACTTCCCTGGGCAACCCATTCCAGGGCCCCACCACCCTCACAGTAAAGAATTTCTTCCTCAGATCCAATCTAAACCTCCCCTGTTTAAGTTTAAACCCATTACCCCTTGTCCTCTCACCACAGTCCCTAATGAAGAGTCCCTCCCCAGCATCCCTATAGGCCCCCTTCAGGTATTGGAAGGCTACCTAAATTTATGTAACACACAGCATGCACTGACTGGTTTTCTGTTCCCCCTCTTTGAAAATGTTTTCTTTGGAAAAGAATGATCTTGAAGATTCCCCACAATAGCCACTTTCTGCCTCCTGGTTACTACAGCATGACTATGCTGTTACTACCAAAGCTATAAAAACACTCTGTAACATACTGTCTGCCAAACTGAAAGAGATAGAAAAGAGGCTGGTGCTAAAGCATCCTTAGCATGTCACCTATGGATCTGATTCAGTGTTAGGAAGAACACAAGACCTACCTCTTTCCCCAGCTGCCATAGTTTCCATAGCTTCAAAGTCTTAGTGCCTTACTAACAGCAGAAATGCTCTTCCCTTTTGTTTCCTGTAGACTGGGGGCTGTGCTCCTGAAAATCCCCCGAAGTACCTCACCAAGCAGCTCAACTCTATACAAAGGGCCATCCCCTACTGCAAAGAAGCACACTCCTGGGAGATCTCCAGCAGTCATTTTCCTCCTGAAAGTTGTGCAGTGCTGTTAAACACCACAAAAAATAACTTCCCCAGCTAAGTGCTCAGGGAAGACTTGAAGTGCAAGGGTTTTACTACTGTCCCACCTGCTTTCCCTTCCCTGCCCCTTTTGCCTCTGCTACAACCATAGATTTACTATGCCGTGGCCGAAGGCATTTAGCATCTCCTGTCTCTTCTGCTACTCCCAACTTCCTTATTTCATTACCTTCTCCCTCCTGGGATGCACTTTTTTTCTTCCTGTAAAGGTAGCCTTTGGAGCTGCATTTTCCTGGTATTTCCATGTACACACCCTCCATTAAAATTTCCTTTTCCATATTCTGTAATGACTTCCAGATGAGTGAAAGATACATCCCTTAGACATTAAAAAGTCTTGGCCATTCTGCTACCACTGAGGTGGCCAAACTCCATTCCCTTTGGAGAAAAGGCCTGTCCTCCGTACTATTCTTCTAAAGTGAAATGTGTCCCTCCCTTGAATTAGCAACATGAGGCACACTTGCTGGGCTATTAGCTCTTCACCCACCACACTGTCTGGTTTTGCTCAGAAAGTGCCAGTATCACACAGCAGCTAATGCATTAATGGCTAGCTTATACTACCACGTCAACTGAGGTCTCAGCTGATACTCTAGAAAAGTGTGAAACGATAAGGAAATTGCTAGTCTGAGTGATAGGGCATGGCTCTGTGTGCAGCTCTTACCTTTCACAGCTGCTCTTTACACATGCATGCCCTTGGACAGCTTCCCAGGCTGTCTCACTGCAAAGGTCTCCCATAACGCTCCTCCTCTCCATCTAGGGTCAAGTCATCTTCTCCTGTGCTAGCACCAACAGCTGGAGGCCAATGACATATGAAGTGCATGCCGAATATAATAAGAGTTTACAATGCTAATAACTTAAGTAGGCAGCATTTGACCGAGGCATATGTGTGACATGGCAAAAAAAGTCATATGGAAGCACAACTTGTCAGATTTCGCATCTTAACATCCAGATGAAAGAGGGCGTCTGCAAAACATGACCTTTCCTAAGCTGTCCTGCCTGACCTACTGTGGAGCTATTCCAGGAGTCAGGAGGGACAGGCACATGGGGAGCTTTTGTTCCTGGATTCTGAAATTTTGCTGAGAATCTAGAAACCATGTTTTTCATGTGTGTGCCTAAAGGAAAGCGGTTTATAGAGTTTATTTTATGGGTAACAATTTCAAGGAAAATTACTTTTTTTGCCATCGAATTACTAATTTCCCACTTGAAGAAAACAGGCTGGAAGGAAAGGTTTTGACTTGGCCCAGCCACCAAGCACCAGTTTTTTCATTCTGCAATCCTACTTTATGAGTCCTTTGTGCACCATTGAGCTCGACTCTTCCAGCCTATGTAACAGCACCAACCACAGTGAGTTTCTCTGTACAGTCGGAGCAGGCTATGCAGAAATGGTATGCATTACATTGTAAGACAAGGCAGACCCAGCCATATGCTCCAAATTGGCAAAGTTATGATGTTTTCAATGTCCAGAATGCTTCTAGTTTTTAATGATCAGTTGTTACACATTAGTTTATCATAAATAAAACAGAATCAAAGTTAATGGATTACGAACTCACTGTGTATTAGTCAAAATTGTCTGCTACTACTAGAAATAGCAAATAGTCTATACTATTACTGCATGAAAAGCAGAGGACAGGTTAAAATAAGTGGTAAGACATCATTTAGTACTACGTAGCCCTCACTGTTCTGGTCTCTCTATTCCATATAAGAATGACAAAATCAAAGATGTAGAGCACAATGGTACCGCATCAACTGCTGCTGATAGAAACAATAATAATACAAAAGTTACTTGTTTATGTGACATTTTGAAAAGAATGTGACAGAGATGCTAAATATCTCTCTACATAATCTCACTACATAAGCTGTTTCTAGCATCTGAGTCAGCCATACTACGTGATACTGCAAACTCTTCAGATTACATGAAGTTTGAGAAGTGCGGATAAACACGAATGTTATAATTGCCAAAATAAAAGAGTGTTAAGACAGGGAGAATCCAGCTTAAAGCCTAGCTTAAGAGATTGGAATGTTCTCTTTCTGAAACAGCTTCAGCTGAGCACATTTAGGAATCTCCCTATAAATCATCTGTAACAGTGTTCATTTCCTCCATTTCAGGTAGGAAGCCTGATGACTTCATGCCTTGAAACCCCCTTCTTTTTGTTAATTCCTCCTCCCTTTATATTTTAGCTGACTAGAATCCCTCCCCCCCCTTTTAATGTTTGCTATTGGTTATACTGATGTACGGAAATTAATGATCACAAGGGAAGAAGACATCTGTATTTAGACTGGGTTGCAGCAATAGTTGGCATAACAAGGAAAGAGCCTCTGGGACCTGCTTTGCAGTATTTTCCCAGTAAAGGCTCTGAGGAGGGGTATGGACTAGTGATAGCTGCAGTTTAATAGTCTGCAAAGACCAGCAGTATTAGTCCCCTTTCAGACCTATTTTGTCATATTTGCCTGTTCTCACTCTCCATCCTGTCTTCACACCTCTTCCACAAAGCCTGCGAAAGCAAGTCCCAGGCCAATGTTAGCAAATTATAGGGCACCACCAGAACAACTTCTGCTCGTCAACATTTAAGGTTGAATGAGTTGAGGAGGTGAACTTCAGTATAATATGAGGGCCATGCTGAGAAACGGGGCTGTGAGGGTCATCTTGTGAATCAGGGAAGGGGCGTAAGGAGGAATGGGTACTATGCATAGAAGGTATACATGTGGTTTTGGAGACACGCACAAAAGTAAAGTCATGGGGACAATATGCTAGAAAAGATACACCAGAACTGGACCCAAGGACAACTGGCTGCTGTCATTCATTCCCCTGGCCTCTCCCAAACGGTGTCAGACAGTCAAAGGTTAGCTGTAGAGCAGCAAGTATCACAAACCCATGGTAATGCAGGATCCTGAGACAGTCACCTTCACATCTCCTTATCTCCTGTATTCACAAGGGGTTGGTTTGACTACTGGTTCTAGTATTTCTCCAGAAATCCCCCAGCTCTTTCTTTTGCTCCCCATGTGTCTCCCAAGATTATGACTGGATTGCGCTGGTCTGTGTGAGTTCCTTCACTGCCACTCGCACGCAGCTGCTGTGGAGATGCAGCACCAGTGCAGGGTGTGAGGAGCGTGTCTCCCAAGGGGTCCTGCTCCCCTGCTTTGTGACCCAGCATATTTCAGGACACAGCACGATCCACTGCACATGACTGCACCCATCATATGGTTCAGTATGCAATTTCCATCCCAACATGTGACCTAAGAAGCATCATACTACATACGCTTACCTAATTCCAAGTTACATCTCAGCAGTTCCTGTTTCCTGTATTTCTGAGGGGTTTCTCCTCTTTCTTTTTTATTTCCTTTTTATTAAGGCAGAGGATGGATGTCAAACATGTTATCCACACGGATCAGTCCCAGTTGAAGCTGGAACACATCACTGGAGTTTTTCCTTGGGGACTGTGCGCACTGCTTTGTGACAAGCTCTTCCTTGCCCCGCAACCAGCAAAAAGACCTTAAACTACCCCAGGTGCCAGCTGCATCCTGACAGATGGTCAGGGATTTTTCTCTTTTAGTTTCAGGCTGACCCAGCAAAGATGGCACACTCCCACCAACTCTACGTGACCCACCACAAAGCTATGTCCTTACGTTCAGGCAGCTTTGAGTGGCTGCTCTCCTGTAAATGTGTTACTGTCACTTTGTAAGAGATCTGGGAGGAAAGGATCAATCTTCATTAATTTGTGGAACAGGGACCTTGCAGTTACTGAATGATTTGGTGCACTGCTACCTCCAGCCCTGTAAAACCCCCGTTCCAGGCACCAGAGGCACCTGGTGCAAAACTCTGTGCCATGGACTCGCATCTTGCACACATTTGCTAGAACGCTGAAGGCCAGATATGCTGGAGATGCCATGCGTTATCCTGGGGGGCTCTGCTGACACCCTGCCAAAGTCAGGCTGGCAGGAGCTGCCGAGGCAGATGCTTACCCACATCTCCCAGCAGAAGCGCAACCGAGTGGTGACTCTCCAGCAGAGGGGAAGAGGTACGGATAAAATCCTCAAAATAAGAGCATGGTGTGCTCATGAATCCTGATTCTTTCCTAATTATTTCACTTAGCACTCTTAATGTTGTCAATTATACAAGAGGGTGCAATTATTCATGCTATAGGAATTGCAACATAAAAGCAGGTCAGCGGACTTTTTATTATTAGATAAAGTTCATCTCTCCAGAAATACTCTCATGGGCCAGTCTGTGGCAGACGAATGAACTCTCACAGGAGTGATGAACCATTGCTAATTCTCCCCTGATCCATATGCAGAGCACGTTTCACCATCCTTGTCATCTTCTGCACTATCAGCAAGGTACCTTTTAAAGTATCTGGAAGACCCTACCACACAGGCCAGCACAGGTCCTGCCCTGGGAAGGGTGCAAAACTGAAACTAAAAATAATTTAAAAATTAAAAAAATAGGTGTTGTTTTAAGTAGCTTGGGAAAAGCTTTGTATGGACACACTGAAGTCAGGGTTACTGCGATAGATTGGAGAGCATAGGATAGAGCAGGGCAGACCAGAAGTTACTTCTTTGTCCAGATCAATTAGCCTATATTCTGGCAACCAGGAGTAGTTAAAATTGATGATGCAGCCAGCCATCTCTTTGAATACGCTTATTTACAGGCAAGTATACAATGCCCTGCTTCCTGAGCAGGGCAGGAATCAAGAGGAAAGTTCCTCAATCCCAGCTCTACACCCCTTCCAGCTCACACTGCCCAGAAAATTAGTTCTTTTCCTGCTTTGCTTTCCTTTTTCAGCATCATGTTTCCTGTCCTTTTCTTTCCATGTCTTAGATTTTCTTGGCTGTCCAGTTCATCAAACTCATCTTCTCCTTCCCCTAAATAAGTTAGTTTCTGACCAGGTTTACAAACTATCATACAACTGTTGCATTTGTTTTGGTCCTTAATGCTATCCAGGTGCCACATTCACCAGTTTTGACCAGGTTTCCCCTAACCTCCACCATAAAAATAGAGCAGCCAACTAACCAAAGTTTAGTAATGCCTAGTGACAGTGGGCTTGAAGAAGGAAATCTTCATGCAGATACTTTGGAAAAACCTGCTCTTTGAGGAAGTGTCTGCTTAACCCCTGCCTCTTGAATGGCTTCTGTGTTCGTTGTGGCAAAAAGGTTTATATCCCTTTTTCATTTCACATCCTAGCTAATGTGACTGTAGACTTCTCAGTTATCTGTAATTGACCTAAGAGTAAATGTCTAATTTGCTTTTAATCCTGCTAACCACTTGGAGCAATATATCTAGCCACCATGAACTTCACAAGTGTATTTTGCATTGTGTTAAAAAGCATTTCTTTAGATTTTAAGTAGTAAGAACACTTTCTAGTTTAGACAATTATTTCATCTGGCATTACCAGAAAGAATATGCAATCTATTTACCTTGTCCATTTTCAGTATTATATATTCCACCAATATGTTCCCACCTCTTTTTCTTCTTTCCAAACTAAGCAGTCTCAGCCATTTCAACCACAACTCAGATGGAAGCACTTATTTTTACAACCACCTCTGCTACCAAGAAGGCAGCTTCTGCTTCACACTTCTTTTTGAGACAAAAGAAGTAGAACTTTGACCAAAATTCTGGATAATGTCATATTTTATGGTTTGTGTCTTCATAACATGTCAGATAGGACTGTAGCATGTTTGGTATTCAGCCCCATTCTTTGCAAAGCCAGCCTTTCAATCCTTTCACCTATAGCAGCATATTGATCATCCACTTCCACTGAGCTCTTAGGCTATCCCAGTTGTTTTCCAAATTATGCTGTACAGTAGTCTCTAGAGGTGATTCATTGCCAGCTGTTGTAGGTGTCTGTCTGAGGATGTTGGGAAATACTCTCTGGAGATACCTATTCTATACATCAGGCTCCAAAGTGAGACTTCATGATCTAGTTCCAGTGTAGACATCCAAGAGCCATAACAAAAGTAGCTTTGTTTAGACGTCTAACTTAAAGACAGCTGAGTTAGATTAGACGTACTCCACCCAGTCCTCCTTCTGCTTAATGCCATCTTCCCTTTCCAGAAGACAGAAGGAAAAGATTATGACCCCAGCACATAGTGACCCCAGGTTGTCCATGTGCAATGGACCCAAAGAGATGTTCGGCACAGCAGGAGCCTGCAGCAGCTGGCATGGCAGTGGTCCAAATCGCTGCAGTGTCTTCTCCAGAGATGAGTTTGCCCACCTGCCTTTTTAGCTAGCAAGACTCCAGCATATACATAGTCCTGTCTTCTGCTGTAAGCCACAGGAAGACTCAGGTTAACAGCTCATATACCTGCACTCACTGCACAGAACCAAAATTGCATGCAGACGGAAGAAAAAATCAATCCCAAACCCACAATATTTTCCCCATTGCCCCATTAAACGCACGATGAAGAGGAGAAAGGGAAACATGAGCAGCCATGAGAGGCACACTTACATGACTGGGTGCAGACAGATGTAATCTCACTCCAGCATGAAAAACAGGGAGCTGCATTACTGCAGGGATGTGGTTGAGCTAAAAACTCACCCCTATCTCTCCTCAGACCTCAGTTGCATTGCAGGAACACTGGTGGGGATAGCAGTTGTGAAGACCTGCTTGACAGAAACAAGTGTGAAATGCAATACTGCTTGCTCAGCTGTTTGACTACATTAAGTGCCACTAAAACACTGCAAGTGCTACATATATTATTCAACTTTTAAAGGTATAACGGGAACTGGCAATCATTATTGGCCTGGCCAGAGTGTGTGTCAGATTTGTTCTGGCTGGCAATAAAAAGCATAGCTATTACAATTTGAGTAGGAAAACTCGATCATTAGCTCATATAATTGCCTCATAATATATAAGGACTGGTTTATCTCTCTGTGTTCAGACCAGGGAAATAAGCTCACAATTCTCACAGCCAGCGCCACGACCTTTATCATTGGACATACATGGTCTGAAAAGTCCAGTTCAGATTCTGCTCTGGTCGAAATGCCATATAGACCTGCTGCAATGTGGACTCCAGCGATAACAGGAAATGAGAAAAAACAGAAAACAAAACAAAGAAAGAAATTCACTCCTACCTAAAAAGTACAGCACGACCCCATCCGTTGCTGCTACTGGGCTTCTCCTGCAGCCAGACTTCACCAGCCAGACCAAGGCTGTGCACCAGCCTTGCACAGAACATCTTCTTCAGTGTCACCATGCTGCCTGGCCCAGAAAACACTTTCTAAAATGTTACCATGACCCTTGTCAGTGCCAAAAGCATGGAAAGACAGCAGAAGACACCCACCAGCATCTAAGCACCTAAGATCATGTCATTTAAATAATCATTGTATTAATAAATGAGAAAGTAATGTAAGTGTTCAGGAGTCAGGAAATGACAAAATGAATGTGACCCTAAAGATGTCTTGTGCTTATATTTTACAATACAGTTCCTAATTACATTACTGCTGGGTTTTATCTCACTTTCAGTACTCAAGATACTAGGTACAGGAGTTGCTGTTTTCTGCTTGCAGTTTGCTACGGAAGCACTCAACCTTTTCTGCCAATCACTTACATCAATACAGCTACACACCCCTCAGTGACAGTCCCACACTCGTATACTAAAGCTAATGCTTCCCAGAGCATGAGGTTAGCTGTAAGTATGCAAGGTATCCCATCAAATGATTTGACAGCTGAATTTAATGGACTTGCACCAGTCAAATAGACCACACAATGCTTTTTTTGAGCATGCTCCAGTGTCACGTCTCTAGCGGGTTACTGCTCTCTGGAGGAACCGTTTCCTCCCCAGGTTTTGCAGAAGCAACCTCATTCCCAACTTAAGCTACAGTTAGGCAAGATGAATAAACACCCGTGATGCCTATTTTGTTGGATAGTCAGCATTTTTGTAATAACCACTGTGCTTGGGGACAATCTCTATGTACTCTGTTGCACATGTACAGGCTGTGGGTTTGCCTAAGTGGGACAGCCTTAAGAAGGGATCACACGTGCCCATCTACCTGAGGTGTGGACAGCATTTTAAGAAGGGTGCACTTTGATAAGCGTATTGGGTTTGCGTGGCAAGGTTTTGGTAGCAGTGCGAGCTGCATGGGTAGCTTCTGTGAGAAGCTGGTAGAAGTTTCCCCTGTGTCTGATAGAGTCAATGGCAGCTGGCTCCAAGACAAACCCACTACTGGCCAAGACTGAGCCCATCAGTGATGGTGGTAGCAACTCTGGGGTAACATAGTTCAGAAGGGGAAAAAGTTACTGTGCAGGAGCCATTGGAGATGGAGAGAGGAGTGAGACTGTGAGAGCGATAGAGCAGCTTTGGTGGGCACCCGGCACCCAGCCAGGGTCAACCCCCCAGAATAAACAAAGAGAAAAAAGGTAAAGGTGAGACAGCTTTTTCAGGCTGTATAAGCATGGAGCCCACCAAGGTTTGGTTCTTTTGAACCAAAATTCAGGGATGCAGTGAAGAAGGCCCAGCACTGACTACACTGTAAGAAATTAATCTGACAGAGCAGGATCAGAAGGTCTAGATCATGAGGATGGTTTTTGATTTAGAATTAAAGGGAATGTTACGAAGGGCAAGAAAAGAAGCAGCCAAGGAAGGTAGATTTCAGATACTACATCTGACCAAACATCCCAGAGGAATCTGAGGCTGTCCAAATATCTAAATGAAAATTTCAGAGAGCCCCCAGCACCAGAAAAGAAGAACTTTGCCTGGAGTTCTGACCTGTCTCCAGCAAACAACATCACTTATGTACCAGGGAGCACAAACAAAACCATTTAAAAACAAGATTAAATGCAATCTTAATTTGAAATGGGCTTGGCAATGAATGTCATCTCAAGATAACAGAAAATCTTATCCCTTCTGCTCTCCTTCTGCAACTTTCACCTGTAAAGCTTACCATCAGGCTCTTGAGATGTGTCTGTGACTGTTCAGGAAGTCATGACAGTCAGCAGGGCCTATTTCTGCACAAGGACAGTCCTCAGAACCCTGTTCAGATGCAAAGACAAAGAGGCTGCAAGGCACATAGCATTCATTGGCCTTATAAATTTGGTCCATTAAAACTGGGGTTATGTAGAGCAATTAAGTCTGGGAACACCTCAGAAGGCTTTTATGGCCCACCGGAAAAAAATCTAGCACCATCATTGCTGGAAGTTGAACTGAATTAGCTTGGACAAACATATCAGAATTCCACCAGCATGCAGCAGGTCAATTTGACACTGAAATTATCTGCTACGATTTATCGTTTTTATAAGAGATGCAACACATTCAAACAAAAATCATCAGCTTTTATAAGAGATGACAGCGTTCACTGATAAAGCATAGCTTTTTTCATCCAAAAGGGGTCAAAACCTTATGTTTTGTGAGCCAGAGCCTAGCTAATCAGACCTCTTTGTATTAGTATTCTGAGGGTGGCCCAGCAGCAGGGTAGCGTGGAGGGTAGCAGTTGTTTTCGTTTGAGTCCACTTTGTGTTTTTTAGCCCCCAGCATCGCCTCCAGCCACTTGCACTTCCTTAAGAGGATTATTTGCTAGTCATATTTGCTCAAAAAGACATCAACACAATGTGATGCTTTTGCTTAGGAAAATAAGAAAAGTTAATGACCAGGCATGTGTCCAGGAGGGATTACTGATGTCATTAATATTTCTTGCTTATTTAGTGACTTAAAAAACAGCAGCAACAAAACCAGACTTGTCTCAAAACTTTCAGTGCAGAGTAGCCGATCTTGGTAATCTCATGCCCCTCTCTCCTCTTCCACCATCCACTTCCAATTCGTAGCCTAGGAGAAGCATTTGGCTTTCAGCTCTCCAGGCAACAGAAACAGTTCTCAGGACCAAAATATTCCTTCGGATTGACCCAGGTCAATATTTTTTCAGCATTTCAGGGAACATAGACTGCAGTTGGGGTTATTTTTGGTAAAGGCTAGATCACCTGGGGGAAGTCATTGTCAAGAACTATCTCCCATGAGGGGGTGAGTTGTGATGGGGAGAACTTTGTGCCCCAGTGCTGAAGGCACTGATGGAGGTTGGGGATGGCTGTGCTTCTGTGAGAGCAGAGAGCGGAACTGAAACCCTCCACTGTTCAGAGCACTGGTCCCTCTTGGCCCTCACTGTCTCTCAAAGAAGGTAGTGGGAGGTCCTGTTTCGGGAGGGCAGATGAGGTTGAACAGGAAACTGCAATCCATTTTCTTTGTCCTCCTCCTGAACCCACAGCTGTTGTTTTAGGGACTGTGGAGAGCACATCACTGCCTTGAACATGTTTATGGACCTAAAGAGCATTTATACAAAGCAGAAGAGCAGAAGAGCTTCAGCAGACGTATGTGGAAACACACCACTACAGACCACAGAGCAGTCCAGTGGAAAACACTTGAGCATGGATCAGGTTTGAATTAGAGGAGGAATTGGAAGGATCATCTCCCACAATCCAAGTGACTGTCCTAAGTCAGTTGAGAAGATTTGGTGGGTAATTGAATGATTTACTGGTAATACTCAAATAGAAAAGGCTTGAAAGTTATTTTGGATTGGGACTGCAAGTCAAAATTAACATCCTGCTCTCAAAACAACTTGCCATTTCTATGTACTACTTCTCACCACCTTTAGCTGACACAGGCCTACCAGCAATAGGCAACAGTTTCCTTTCCATATGGCAAAACCTGTTCCTTACAGGAGAAACATCAGTATTCGTTCAATGGCAAGTCTGTAGGTATATTCTGGGTGGGATCTTTATGTACTGCAGCAGGTTTCCAGCCTCCTACACAGCACCATTTCTCTATGTCCTTACACATTGTTCCCAAGATAACAGCACTCAATACAAAAAAAAGAAAAAAAAGGAAAGTATATCGACCATAGGCATTCACATGTCTCCTTTATCTCAGGACACGGGAAACTCACAGTTTCCAGTGTACTTGTCCCAAGAAGAGGAAAAAGTGATTATTGTTCCTACTTTATAAATAGAGAACTTGAAGGCCAAGTGGACTGCCAAAACCTCACAGCCAGAGCTAAGTTTTTAGAACCAGTTGCTGAGATGCTAAGGAAAACTCCAGATATTTAAAGTACCTAAAAAAAAGGAAAAAATGTCTACTTATTGATAGGTAGGTCACAAGGAACCAGCTGGCAGTATGCAATATCCAGTATTTAAAACAGTTGAAACATTTAACACCCCCATGCTGCATTTGCTGTTGGAGGAGGTAACACAAACAAGCACCTCTTCAGATATGGTTTCTGAATTCCTCCCTGTTGTGTTACAAAAGTTATTTAGAACCCAGTTTTTCGAGAAATGGTTCTGCCAACAAACTTACTGCCCTGACTGTTGAGGAAACCAACCAGAAAAGGGATTCTAATAACAGTAATGCTCTCCCTGCCTCCCCCCAAAATCAGTTACTGGTGGGCTGTGTGTGGGTTTGTGCACACATACCACTGTCAGGTACAAACCTGGAGGCTCCGTTTGATAAAAGGGAATAGTGAAAACAACACAAGTATGGAGAAATCCTTCTTCTTGAAGTTTAGGTGCAAATTTGGCTGTACTGTAATCCAAGCCTTCAGCTGAAAGAAATGTGTTGCAACCCAAGGTGGATCTGGAAGTCCCATGCAAAATAAGCCAGATTTGTAAATCCGTGTAAAAGCAGTGAGAGATAAGTCACAAATGTACCCACACAGTGTGTCCAATTCATTCACAGTGGGCATGTGGAGCCTGACCCAGCAAGTGTCAGGCTGGCCAAATAGAGATTTTCATCAGTCATCCTGTGGTTTCTCATCTGCCCTTCACGGTTAAGGGTCAGGCTCCTCTTGCTTTTCTAGTGCCATCTGAGCGTCCTCTCCTGTCAGCATGGGCACTGGTGGCCAGCCAACCTGGCAGCTGAAATGATGGGTCAATAACCTACTGGTACACATCTGGCCAGCGAATCTATACCCTGTCTGTTACATGGAGTCAAAACTACTTCAGCACAAATCACAGAGCTCCTACCTTGTCAGATGCTAGGGGATGTTCTCCTATAATTAACTGATGGAGCTTGCACTTGGGGAAATGTGAGTTCTGCCCCTGCTGCGACCTTCTTTTTCTGCAATGCCTCAACACAAAGTCTGGCTACTCTACCGCAAATGTCAAAAAGCTCTAAAATGCTTGAAGTGCTACTCAAATACAAATAGACACCCTCTCCCTAGCATCAAAATGTTACAAAATCAGCTCCTTGACAGCCATCCGGAGGTACTTTTGTCCCCACTTTGTGCTAGGGAAACTGAGGCATGGCAAGCGTGGGTGACAAGCACAAGGTCATACACGCCAGTGGGAGTTCTGGGAATAAAGCCCAGAAGCTTCTGGCATATTGAGACACAAGCATATATTTCATACCGCCTTGGCAGGCTGCGGATGCTCTCCTCTCCTCCCCGCACTCACTGTGCCACAGAAACAGCCTTTGTTCTCCCTAACTTGCTTCCAAATGTTTCAAACATCACTTCTGCTGTGAACTGTAAAACTCGCATTCAGTCTCTATGGAGCGCTTGTCCAGCCGGTATGCGGCTGTTTCTGCTTGCTGCTAGGCTGGATTTCCTCTGATCCTGAGTGTTTGCCAACTTCTCTACCTTTGATCAGGATGCAGGGTCAGTCTGAAGAGCTAGTCCTGACATTTTTAGTTGTCTTTTGTCCATCACAGAGACCCTCTGGCAGCAAACACTGATCACAAGGAGACCTGTGCTCGTTTGTTTTTACCAAAAATGTTTAATTCTGATTATAATTACAACTTTTGCCCTTTGCATCCGTAGCAAAAAGCTACGGCAAAGAGATACACCAGCCCATTAGCAAACCTCGGGAGGGTCTTGAGCTCTAATTTTGTAATTAAACAGCTTGTTGGCAGAAACCTGCGCTGCATGTGGGTCAGATCTTTCTATGGAGACAGAAGAATTCAGAGCGCACCTAGGACAACTTGTGAGCACCACAGATAGCCATTAAACTGACTGTTGGCTCCCTGGTATTTTTCTCGTGGAAGGAAGTCCTGACCTTGAAAGTTGTGCAAACAGAGGAGTTGTACAAATACATTCCCACCACTCTCCTCCTGCCCTGTGCGCAGTACCGGGGATTGTATCACAAGCTCTCCACACACTGATGATAAGCTGAACTAACAAGAATATGAAGAAAATGTGCCAAACCCGCGGAGGGAAATGGAAATCAAATCCCCTTTCTCGCATCAGCGTCAAATTTTTATTTCTTGACAAGATAGGAGCTCGGCGGAAGGGAAACGAAACGATTAGAAAACAGATAAAAACCGGAAAGAAAGTGCATATCCAAGTCATCCACTGCCCTCCTGTGGCTGCCTGTAAAGCACCTCCAAAGCACTTGGCAGCAGAGGAGGGTCTCATCTTCAAGACCATTCAAATACATTTGCCAGGTTAGTGGATTACCTTTATGTTGTCTTTCCCCAGCACTTAATGCTTGGCTGCTGGCTGAAAGATCGTTTTTAACTAAAATAGAGGCAGAATGTTAATAACTAAAAGAAAAAAAGCCCTATACAGTATTTTATGTGCACAGTTTAAAACCCATGGGAAAATATAATGCATTCATAGTTCCTTGCAATTTTTAGAGGAATATAATAGTGCATTCTTGTGATAAAATCAATAAAAGCTCTTGCTATGCTGGTGTTACTCTCTGAGATTAACCCTGTATTTTTTTTTAATATAAAGCAAAAGTCCCTGAAAAATTCCTGCATCGGACACAGGTAGGATTACAGTCTTACTCATTTTCCCATACCATTGGCCAAAGGGGCAGGCTTGGGATTGCTGAGTATGTTGGAATTGTTATTTTGTGGCTTTTTCTCCAGCAGCTTTTTTGGCATGTGGTGTGTTTGTTGTCAACGCATATGCGACTGAGGTTGAAGAGATGCTCAACAATCCTCTACCAAAAGTTGACTAAATGCTTTGAGAATTTCTGCTGTTTGCAGGAGCCATTTCCCACTTTTGCCAATCAGTAACCTACAAATTGTTTAATTGCTGCCACACTGCCAGCACTGCCGCACTGCGTTGTGTTTGCAATACTGGGAAATACTGGGAAAACAGTGGGAAGACGTGCTGTCACCGCGGAGTGCTGAAGGTCATCTGAAGGGCCGGGTGTTTCAGGGGCGATGTCAGTGCAGTTTAATAACTGAGGGCCAGCTCTCTGCTGTGGATGTTTTTGCTGTTGAGCAGGTTGGCAGGAAGCTGCCCCATGCAGTGGCAGAGGAATCCAGTGGAGGGATGTCCCATGCTGCCCAAACCTGCTATGGCCAATGTGCGGTTGTGAAGAACCCGCTAAGCAAGGGGATGGAGAGGGGATTTTGAAGAATGTTCATGTATTCCTATTTAAAAAGGGCACCTCAGTGAGCAGCCAACATGGAGAAAGAGGAAGGGCCCTGGTTTCCTCTCCACCAGGACACAGAAGAGATGGCTTAGTTGGTGACGCACAGTGAAGCCTGGAGGCATTTGTTTCAGCACAGCATAGCATCTCCAGAAAGCAAATATGCTTGAACAGCTGCATCCAGACACCACACAAGGAAGAATAAGTTGTCAGGAACTGGAAACAAGAGAAACTAAGGAGGAGGATTTGTCACCACAGGGGGATCTGGGAGTCATCCGAGTATGCTGGCAATACTGCACTACCACCAAGTATCCATCAAGGCAAGCATAGGTGTCTGCAGAAGAATGATTCAGGATGCATCAGGGACCTTCCCTGCAGCTGACAGGAATTGTTCATCAGCAAGGATTCTGCAAAAGGGGAAGAAAGGGGCACAAACAACAGAATTATGTACGTTTCCCTGATGTATAAATATGAAATATAAATATGGCAAGATTGGATGGGACATCTTATATCTCTCTTCTAGTAACAATACATAACTAAAATCAACAACAGTGCCACATGGGCAACCCCTTAAAGAAAGATGTCAGCATCTTTTTTGCAGCTTCTTCCAGATCTCTTCAGAGCCTCTTTCTATTTCCCCCAGGAAAGAAACCAGGAATATTTACGGTTGAATCGTTCATTGCTGGATCCTCTCCTAGTGAGACAGCAGACTGCACAAACAGGAGGGTGCACATCATCGCGTGCGGGAGCAGCCGGCTCTGCGGGAGACTTGTCAGAACAACCAGGAGGAGGTTGAACTGCACAAGCAAACCGAAGGCAAATAAGATAGAAGCTCAACTTCAGTCCTCCACAAAGATCTTTTGCTGAATGAAAAGTGGGTCGTTTATTTCCACTTCCTCATATATCGCTGCTAAGAGATAGAGTACCAAGTAGGGAGCACTAGAGGTTTTGGAAACATGTTATATCTGTGTTAGATCATGTATTTGTGTAGCTGAAAGCTCATGGCATGATTAATCTGGCTTAAATGTTAAACTGACTGACTATACCTTGCTTAGGATGAGGAGGCTGAAGGAGGGGAAGGATCAGCACTTTAAATTACAAACATCACTTTCTCATTTAGAGTTCTGGATAAACAGAAACCAGTGATACTTTGAATACCTGTGGAATAAAATGCTGACTAAACTAGGCCAGGAGCGGGGCATCTAGGGGGCCTGACGTCTCTGGTGTCAGTCAATCACTCATATCTATTGCATTCCATTCACATGTCAAAGAGGAAAAAATATTTACTTACCTAACAAAGCCTCATTTGCTTATGTTTGCAGTGGCCTGATGACATGAGCTACCCTCAGCTCCAGTACAGAGGCAAATAGGCTTAGATTACAGTTAAAAACAGCACTTCTGTTTGACAGAGATTACACACAGAGCGAGAATGGAAAACCAGTTAAACAGGGACTTGTTGGGCTTTTCCTTATTCGGGGCACTGTTAGACCAGATCAGAATCAGGGTGATTGACACCTGAGTTGTCATTTTAACCCCGGCACAGACGTTGGGGATGTGCAATTAATAACTGGCCCTGGCACCTCCCAGCAGCAGGGAATTGGATAAGGGCACAGTGTGGGGCTGCTGCTCGGGCCAGGGATTTCTCAGACTCATCTCCCTAAAGATACTTTTACTCCAAAGCATCATTCTTCTGTCCTGAGTCTGGGTGGAAACAGGAAACTTTAACAAAATTTGCAAGCAGAAATCCTGCAGGACAGCTCATCCTGCTCCAACGTGCTTTGCCTTGTTGAGTGACGTGGTGTGTAGGGGAAAACTGCCCTGGAGAGCTGCATCTAGTGAGTTACAGGGACGTACTCAAGCCAAAATAAATGACCTGCGGCTCCTCTGAGTCATTCCTGTCATGTTTTGGTATCCATGAAATTTAATCATCAATGTTTGTAATCAGGGCTGTACAAACTGTGACTTTACAAAGATGTTTACCTGAATGGTATTTCATTTATCACTGCCTTCCTCACCCCAGTTTCTTCTCCCTGTTCCCATCTCAGCCGCCAGATGACAGCAGAATGCATGACTGTCTGTAGGGCTGAGAAACTGTTTGATTTAGATGATGAATGAACCTCTTCCTGACTTCCAAATGAATGACACAAGTGTGCACTTACATTTGTGCAAGTAAAAGTTGTCACAGAATCTACTTTACTCCTTGTGCTAAAAAAAACCTCAAACAACAAATCCAGAAGTTTCTCACCTTATTAGCATGGAGAAACATTCAGTTTTAAGACAATCTCAAAGAAGCCATTCTGAGGTCTTCAAGATGCCACCAAACCTGGGAGCCTGGTTTTAGACAGGTGAAAGTTTAACACAAAATCTACCTGTTCACTTTGCCAGCACTGGATACTTCGAGGCAGACTGAACCATCATTGTCATAAAGCAAGCTGTTTCATACAGACTTTGTGAATGGGAACCAGCCTGCTGCAGCCACTTGATCTCTGTTGTCAGGTATCGGAGTGTTAAATATGATGGAGACACCCTCCGCTGGATCTCACCTCTCTTTCTCCCTTAGGAAGTTTTAAATTGTACTAGGTAGGATTCTAAGACCACACAACAACCATTAGGTTTGCATGTGCAAAATGATTGCTCATCTTCTATATTCTCCTCTTATCAACAGCTTCAGTTTTACTCCATTTGTTTAAATGTTTGCTCTTTTCCACACCAGCCACAGCTATTCGCCAGCATGTATCACATATATGGTCCTTTCCAACATTTGCCTGATGCTGTCTGGCGCAGGAGATGCATGTTTCCAAAAATCTATCTATGGATTTAACAAAAATATATAATGATAGACAAGGCAAATCATTACTAAGTACTTGAATTCTATCTTGTTAGCCAGCTGCAAAACCATGGAGAGATTAGTTAGCAATCACACCATTCATTCTTGTTCGTTATATTTTTAGGCTCATTTTAAGAGCACTAATATTTTCATGGCTTTCAATAAAAGACTGAAGGCTTCTTTAACAACTTATCTAAGGGATTTGATACTGTGAACCACTTCATTATGCAGGCTTTAAAAAGATTGCTATTCATTCTGGTTCTCCAAGTGGGTTCCAGATTTATCCATAGCTATATAAACGGTGTATCAGATTTAGTTACGTTTTTCCCCTCTTTGGTTAAGGTTTGCTTTTGGCTTCACAGCCAAAAACTAACAATAGTTATAGCAGCCAGAAATTCTTCATATCATCCTCAAATTTCACAACCTATTAGTATTCTGCAAGATTCCGTAGCTGAGCTACACTGAAACCCAGGCACTTCCCAACTCACATTTGTTAGGACATGGACATAAAAGTAATTGTAATCTTTACAATTATTTTAATGAGAATAGCAGGGCTAGCATGGGCTTTCAGAAAACAGCTTGGAGAATATTTACTACTCAGATAACACTAAGCCTGAGAAGGCAGAATAGCTACAGTCCTGCTTTTAAACTGTGTGACAGTACTCTACAGCTGAAATATTACAGGGAAGTTTTCTGGACCTGTAAGAGGAAAAGCACGGGCTGCACAACTTGCACATCAGCTCAGGAGAAAGGAGGCACAAACTTCATCCCCTGCTTTTTCAAGATGCACACATCTGGGAGCCAGCTGCTATCATGGTGATGCTTTCCTCATCAGCAAACCTTCACATTTTCCCCTTCTGAATCACTTTGTGACAATAAATCACTGATGATCTTCAGCAGCAGGACCAAAAATTGGGCTGGGTGCAGAGAAAGGCTGGGGTAGCGGGACTCTTTCCTGTGTCCCCAGGTGACAGTTAAACATGCTGCTCCAGGTCCAGGCACCTCAGATCCCTTTCCCTGCAATCACTTTTCCCTGCTCCACTGGCTATTTCTGTGGTGCTGCATTCACAGGTTAAAAGGGGTGGCAAGAAGCCACCCTGACCAGAGCCATGGTTAGAGTGCAGTGAAATTTGCACACTGAATACTTCTGGTTTTCTTTATCACAGTGAATTGCTGTATGTGAAATTATGTCAATTTCTCTATGCATACACACAGTCAATAACTGTGCTTCAGGTGGCTCCCAAGCAAACGCTGCCTTTGAAACAATGGCAAAGCACAGCCCAACTTCAAAGCCTTCCTGCCTGGACAGAGAAAATTCAGGTCCTTTCACAACTGCCTGTAAGGGCAGCGTACCCGCAGCTGTTGCAGGTTTTGCTGTGAAGGACAGAAAAAGCCCTCTGACTGCTGGCAGCCCGTGCCTCCTCTCTCCAAATCTTACTATTTCTGTATCACATTTCTCCTTTAAACAATTTCCTTCCTGTTCTGACAAAAAAGGCTCTGTTTTAGACCCTCAACTTCCATCCTAGAGTAATCAGCTCTTCTCTAAAACCCTCTAACACACATCAAGTGCATCTGCTATAAGTATCTTTGATGCCCATCATTTGTTTATGTCTTTCCTGTCACTGAGCCCATCCACTGGCAATCCCATACCATATTCCACTTTCTTGCACTTAGTTTCAATGCACTTGACAACTCTGTCTTTCTAGTCTTGCTTATTACTGCATGTCAATAGGAATGTTGTGAAAATAAACTCGTTAGTATTTTTGAAGCACCCAGAAACCATGGTAATGACTGCCACAGAGAAGCTTGGGGAAATTGATCATTCTGTTTCCATTGTAGAGCTTGAATCCTGTGCAGCAAATAAGGCTTGAGGGCCACGCTTCAAACGAAATCACAAGCAGCTCCTCATTAACTCACCAGTCTCTACCCCCTGCACCAGATGGGGCAGAGGTCCAGAATTAAACATATAAAAAAACAGTAAAAGGGTGATAGAAATTAAATCTGCAGCTTGCTACTTTAGCAGAAAGCGGTGGCATTAAAACTGTATGAACTCTGATATTTCCTAACCACAGAGCACTCAGCGCTACAGCCTGAAGGCTCCTTGGACAGATTCTCCTGTCTGAAGTGGTACATCATTTCCCAGAAAAAGTATGGAAACAGAGGCGATGGCTGGGCTCCCAGGTAAAGACACAGCCCCTCCAGGGTGGGATTCAGCCTGGGATTAAGAGGTGTTAATTCTGATGTCTGACTGTAGGGCACTCTCGTGAGCTGTATGTCCAGCTTCCACTGCCACCCACAGAGCTCTGTGCCATATGGCCAGCACAGTGGGAGCAGGACAGCCCACCCAGGGCAGATACTTTGGCTCCGCTGAGGAGCCCTGAGGCTGCACAGACCACCTGGAGCAGATCTTCATGGATTTACAACAGCACAGACACCTAGAGATGGCTAGAGAAGTCTCCATATAAAATCAAATGTCCATGGTCAAGTACAGAGCCATATACTGAAACAATAGACTTTCTCTTCTGTCTCGTTGCATCACTACTTTTCTGGGATTGTAAGCCTCATGGTAGGCCTGTGAAGAACATTGTACTCAAGGACTCATGCTCATCAGGTAACTTGGACCCTACTATACCTGCAACCAACCCCCCCACAATGAGCAGGGACAGTATTTCCACCCAGGACCTGACCAATGGCTTAATTGCTTTTCAGGCACCATTTCTGTGCAATTCCCCTAAGGATGCCGTCCTGGGGCACTCTTGGACCACCTGTCTCCATCTCCTCACATGGGCACCCTGACCTTTTCAGCAGGTGATCCTTCTGAAGGGAGGATCAGGCCAGTTACTGTGATTGACCAAACTCCTGCCCGGTGCTCATGTGGCCCAGAACTACTGTGTAACTTCCACAATATTTCTCACATGCCTTAAAGCTTTTGGGACTGTTGGATAAACAGAGTTTGTGTTTCACTAAGACAGAAGTTCCCTGGAATGGAGAAAGACCTTACCTTGACAGAGCTCTCAGGTTTGGCTGCCAGCTCTTCTAGGCTTGCACTACTTAATGTTTCAAGCCCTGTATTTCAACATAGGTACATGTTTCTGACCTCTGTGTTATTTAAGACATTGACATTTCTAGTCTTCATGGAGAAAAAGTTCATAACGACCAACCTCACCAGCCATAAAGCTGTGAGGTAATGAAAAGGAGCTAAAAATCTGTTCAGATTGGTGTACAGGGCTGGGCCTGACTCGTCTTCTGTTTTTTTCAGGTAGCTGAAGTGCATCCACAACACTGACATCACTTAGAAAGTGGTATTTGATGTCTAAGCCTCTGCGAGGTATGAAGGCACCTGTACAGTCTTGCACCTCTAGCACCTGCATGCTGTTGCCCCATATTTCTTCCAGGAAGGTCACATCTCCTGCCACACAGTCCCCACGCTGCATTTTGGGCAGCATGCTAACTCTGGCTAAGGCCTTACGCTTGCTGAGAAATGTCCAAAACGTTACTGTATGATGAAACTAGCACAGTGCTTTGGACACAGACCATTAGGAATGCATAAGCTTTAAGAAGCTCCCCTCTCAGGATTATTTATTTTCATGTTGGTAGCAGTAGCCTTGAGACAAGAGAGAGGGGAGCAGGGACCCCTCCTCACACCCAAGTTTAAGTGAAGCCCTTCCTCTTGTCCTGGCCACTGAAATCCTTTCTGCAGAGTCAAGGGGAGAGATGAGCAGTGACAAAGTGACCCCATCCAAATACTGGTGGCTAAAGTATTTTCCACCAGTTGAGGATTGCTGAGTTGAGGGTTTAACTTACTACCCACTGAAATTTATGCACTCCCTATTCTCACACTGAAAGAGAACACCGTCAGTTCACAACTCTACAGAAACCACAGACACAGTCAGAATAAGGACATGAGCCAGAAAGGTATTTTTAGATCCATTAGTTATAATTTACACACCAATGACATACAGCATTAAAGACAAAATATACAGATTTTCATATATATACATATATGGATCAACACAATGCACAATTTAAAGTTATGTTACAAGTAAGTGTACAATTTTAAATATGGCTTTATAAACTAGTAGTAATAACAGTGCTAAAATAATGTACGTCTCATGTAAGTTCATAGACAAACAACATAGTGTAGCTACAGCATTAGAGTCCTCATTTAGCAATGTGCTGCTTCTTTTTGTTAGTTGAACCTTGTATACTGCAGCCAGCTGGATATATCACTCCCCCCATGCCCATCCACATATATTTTATTTCTTACTGAATTTTATACCCCAATGATTAAAACTTGGGACTTGTATTCTTCAAGTATCCTGAAAAATAAAACCCTGTGCATTCAAGGAAACCTTTGTCATAAGAACAAACTAAGACGTGAGGGAAGAACACACACAAACACAGCGCCTAGTGAGAATATCAGCACAACCAGTGATGCTTAAAACAGGACTGTCTTCTTGTTGTTGGTTAGAGAGCTTAGAAAAACCCCAACAGCCACATCTTGTTTGCCTTACTGCCCCAGATAAAGCAAATCTTTAGGTGAAGATAATTACACAGACGAATAAGAGAAGTGGTAAATTCTGGGTCACTTGGAAACTCAGTTGGAAACTCTGGCACTGCTGAAGCAAATGGCACTTTTGTCAGCAACTTCAAGGGGGCAGGATTTTATTTGTTCTGCAGAAGTTGAATGCCTTTTGGAAGCATATGCTTTGTTTCGGCTTTAGTTTGTTGAGCTGAATGTGGAAATCATTAGACAAAATCCCACAACCCTTTTTATGCACAAGTCAGACAATGCCCATAACGATCTCCTCTTGCCTTAAGAACCTGGAAGTGGGGCAACCAGGACATGGTACTCTCATTTTAGCATGTAGTGACACACTCAATGTTTTCATCAACTGAAATTCCTGCGCTGTACGAAGACATCCCATTTCTTTTCCAAGCAGCTCAGGGGGCGTCAGAAACCTCTGCCAACAAGTACTTCACATTAGGATACTTCCATAGGGAAGGACTGCAAAAGAAGCCTTTCCCTATGGCCATCAAAGAGAGAATTGCCCAAAACCACAGAGACAGAGCTGACTGATGCTGCAACACTTTTATCCACTAAGGCAGAGCTATAACAATTAGGGTCACTGACCTGAAAATCAAAGCCCTGCTCCCTCCAGCAATGCATGTGGTACAGGAGAACACCTTCCCTCCACAAGGAGCCAGTGGGAACACAACAGCCCATGCTGACCAGAAGCTCAAAGCTGTGCTTGCTGCAATGCTCTGGAAAGGGTCAAACCCAAATGGTTCCTCACCCTTCATCACCAGGACATGGACAACTCTGCAGTGCAGGCATGGGACGACAGTATTCTGACTGCCTTACTGGAGCCACAGCTACTGAATGAGTCTCTGTGCTGCTACCTAGCCCTAACAAATACCCAAAGCATAGCACAGTGTACATGAATACCCGTGGCACTAATCAACTGCTGAAAGACACTGCAGTCAGTCAAAGGTACCTCTAGCCCTCTTGGTCCAAGGGATTAAACAGGATTACTTGGGTGACCCTCTAGATCACAGCCACTGACACGTACGGGCATGACACACACCTACGTTATGTATATCCATTTCCACATGCCAGCTATTGTACCACCCAGTATAATTCTGCTCTTAAAGAGCACAACCTGCTTTACTTCTATCACATGCCTAATAAATAATTTTGCAGGGTTTGGGGATGGGGAGGGTTAGGCTAGATGGCTACTTGTCAGAAAACAGATTCAAATTCTTATTCAAACACCTAAGGACAAGACCCACTTGAATTCATCCCCTGCCACAGAAATTTCACTTGGTGAGCTGCCCTGCATAAATCTGCACATAACACACTTTTCCAGCAGGCAATATTTTGTAAGGCTTAGTATCTGACAGATACAGCCCTTTCAATGAAAACAGTATGAAACTGTCACGATTACTTCAGCAGACATCATTGACAAAAGGAAATTCGTGCCTGAACTGTTGCTGCAGAAATATTTCAGGCAATAATTTTTCAAAGAGAATATAGATCTGGAGGGACACTGCCAAGGTTTTAAAGATCAAAATGTGTGACTTTCAGTGTTATAATTGGATGGAAACAGTCCTTCAGATATGAAACATCGGGTTCAGTTTGGCTTTTAAATCAAGCACCACATTTGAAGGATTTCTGTAGGACCTATACATCCCACCGTCTGTTTCCCCCCCCTCGGTAACAGTGAGCTCTGCTGACAGAGCCAATGAGGCCAACAAGGGTAAACAAATCCCTTCTGACATGACAAAGTGTTACCCAGTCAAACACTGCAATTCACATGAAAAAAAACAAGACTACTTCAAATCTAACTCTACTGGAAACACAGGCCTTGATTTAAACTCCCTTTTGCCAAACAAGGAGCAGAACGATTACCCATTCTATTAAAGCAGCAATAGAGAAACAAAGGCAGTACTCAGCCTTCGGTGGTATTTAAGGTAAAGTAACTGGAAGAAATGGCACTGTCTCCTCACCAGGATGAGAGGTCACGTTCCAGGCTGTGAGCAGGGTAGGGCACCCTGTCCGGCCACTGGAACAGTGGCATTAGCCAGGACACAGGTTCAGTCTTCCTGCAGCTACCCACCACTTGGAACCCTTCCTGCATCCCACCCTCTCCTCCTCTCCTGACCATCCCAAAGGCCCCCTGCCCTATTTTGGGAGGGGCCAGACAGTGCTGAGGAGGCCAAGCTAGCTTTCCTCCTGACAGGACTACATACCACCATCTCCACAAACCCAGCCCAAGGCTGAGGCTGGGACCACAACCAAGTTTGTCACCAGCAGCTGTAACGCTCTCAGAGACCTCATGGACCTCCGTCTCTCATGAGGAAGGGTTCAGGGACCCTTGTAACACTGTCCCACACTGAGTGACTGGCTGCGGGAGCAAGACTCCCAGCCAAGAAAACACCTTATGTGGTCCGTGTCACCTCAAACATGACATCTTGGCATCCATCACCCTCCAGCTTGAAGCAGCCATCCCAGCTCACCTGCCAGGCAGTCGGCATCCTGCAGCATCCCAAGTTTCATGGCTGCAGAGATACCTGATGTCCCTGCCCCTCAGCAGCAGCATGGACAGAACTTCCAGCATTCCTACAATGGACTTGTTCACAATTTTGATCAGAGGAGGAATGGGAGGAAAGGAGAGGGAAGGGGAACAAACCCAAAAAATACCCAAGAGGAAATAAAGATGCCGTCTGTTGGTTTGGGTATTTTGGGGGGTTTTGGGGTCTTTTTTTGATCTGTTTATTTGTTTTGGGTTTTTTTAAGAAAACTCACCTTCTCTTTCCCAATGCAAACCAAAATGAACACTTTTTCATAGAGGTTAAAGACACTGGGGATTTTTTAATGTCTTTTACTTCCCCCAGAACACTTTAGCAAGACCAGTTTCTGAAGGAAAAAAGCTTGCACTAGATCCTTTCAAAAAAACCCAACAGTTAATTTTGTTTCCAGAAGGGATACACAAACCCAAGGATTTCCCGCCAAACCTGAACAAAATACTACACCTATAAATTCCTACAGAGATGCCGCTTCCTTACTTCACCTCTAATTGAAAACACAGCTAAGCTCAAAACCGATGACTTAATCAAAAGTAGCTGTCATGAGGAGAAAACCAACTTCTCTAAAGCAACATGGGCAGTCTCTCAGAAAGGGAAGGCACACGACAAGCTGCAAAACAGTCACTTCACTAATCAACAACCTGAAGAACTCAGCTACAGCAAAAAGCTGCTTCCCCTTCTTCAACCCCTTCCAGTCCTCTCTTCCTCACCCTCTCCAGGTGCAAAGCCTGGTTGGTCAGGGTAGGTTCAGGCTCCACTGAAGCACACCAGTTATTCAAAACAAAAGCAAGGAATGCCAGGTGTGAATGTAACCACAGCCCAGGGAAGCACCTACATCCTCGGCACAGGTCCCCATGCCACGGTGCAGCAGGACCGGCTCTCCCTGCCATGCCAGCAACTACGAGCATGACACCGGCTGTGCATATCTTGTCTCCATACCCGCCACTGTGCGTGGCCATACAAAATCCAGACCTGGCTGTGTGCACACAGGAGGGGAAATGATGTCACTGACTTGTGGTTAACCTGCATTTGGGATGTTGCAAGGGCACTGCCATGGACAGATCTGTCAGCCCACCAAAATTATCAAGGTAATACTGTCTGCTGAACTCAGTCTGGTCTTTTAAATGGGACTCACAGGTGGGACTCAAGTGGTACAAGCTGAGAAGATGGAGAAAGCACAGCCTTCAAACACACATTAGTAAATGACTGAGAACATCTCCATCTGAATTTCCAACACACAAACGTTTTCAAAAAGAAGCTTTTTCACATGGATGTCTTACCTAGAACACTAATACCTACATTTTTGCAGGTAGAATCTGCCCTAACTTGCCTATGAAGTTTCATAGGCATTTCAGGCCATCACCTCTGTGTTTTCAAGCCCTAGACATTCTTGTGCCCTATTCTTGTGCTTGGTTTCCTGAGAAGATTCCCAAGTAACTGGATGACATTTTCCTCCTCCTCTGTTTCGGTTCACTTTGCAAATGATACTTGCAAATGATGACTAGGGAACTGAGGAAACAGGTACAAATTCATACCACACCAAACCTCAGCCCTTGCTGCGGTGGCTCCTATGCATGAACAGTCCGAGGAACTCACTGCAGACCTGTGTGTCTCTGCTTTCAGAGCCACAGCTAGCTCAGTGTTTCCCCAGAACAAGTGCTTTCCTCTGCAGAAGACGTTTCATGATACAAGAAAAGGAGGTATATTTTTAAAGCTGGAATCACTTCAATCGCTAGACTATTAGGACTACCAATAATTAACATCCTAAAGCAGCTGTCTGCCCTCTCTGCTCCCCGAATGTATGGCACAACCAACACATTGTAACAATTTTGCTGTGGGATCCTGATTAATCTAACTAGAAATCACTGTGAAAGTCATAATTGAAATATTTCTAAAGAGACCTCCATCAGCATCTGCAGGCAAATACCCAATTGTATATGCATGCTTACAAATATCACAGCTCCCTATGTTCTGTATGTTTTATCTTTACCTAACATCAACCAGTCATGGCCAAGCAACCCTAACATGAACACTTGCCTTCAAAGTGGTGAGTAAATCAAATGAAATCATTCTCACCTCTAACCTGCATTTAGGGAGACACAAAGCACTGCAGCACCTGTGCAATCATTCTGGATTTGGGGTTCCAGATTCACGCTTGCGCTGGCAAAGGCATGTTAAAATCAATTCCAGTCACTCTTTAAGCACCTGGAAATCTCCACAGACAGCACTGCTGACATAGCTGTCCTATCTCAACTGCCTCCTATGCATCAGCTTTAGGGGCTGTGCACTGTAAGCCAGCACAGTGTCCAGCACCCCCTGAAGCACCTTCCTAACAGCTCTAAAGTATTCGACTGCCTGGGCCAACATCCTGCATTTACACAGCATCCCACGCCTAGAAATACCCCAAATTGCTCTGCAAGCTCCATGGCTTTGATGTGCCTGTTGGTAAAGAGCACAAAGCACCCACTGCTGAGACACACCAGACGTTTAGTAACAAATCCCAATTCTTTAGCCTTGCCTAGCAATAGCAGGCAAAAGCCAGGGGCAGGAAGTAAAAACATAATAATAATTTGAAAACACAGAAGAAATTCAGCCAACACACATTCCAGATGAGTGTTTGGGAGATTATAGAATAAAACTGACATTTCCCTCCTGAATAAAAATATTCTAGAGTAGTAATTTCAGTCTTTTTCAAAGAACAAGGAACATTAAAAGCTTGTTTCTGCAGCAATGTTTTTCTCTTGTCCTTCCTGACTGTCTCCAAAAGAACTGGGAGCAGTTCTTTCCTGCACACACTGTAATAACATATGCACCCAGGGTATAAGTAGCTACCAAATAAAATCCTCCCAGAATTCTGCCAAGTCATAGAATCATAGAATTCTTTAGGTGTGAAAAAACCTCTAAGATTGTCGAGCCCAACTATTAACCTAGCGCTACCAAGTCCACCACTAAACCATGTCCCTAAGTGCCACATCTACATGTCTTTGAAATACTTCCAAGGATGGCGACTCGCCACTTCCCTGGGCAGCCTGTTTCAATGCTTGACAATCATAGAATCATAGAATAGTTAGGGTTGGAAAGAACCTTAAGATCATTTAGCTCCAACCGCCCTGCCCTTTCACTGAAGACATTTTTTCCTATCCAATTTAAACCTCCCCTGGCACAAATTGAGGATCTTTTCTCCTGTCCTGTTGCTTATTACCTGGGGAAAGAGACTGACACCCTCCTTGCTGCAACCTCTTTTCAGGTAGCCATAGAGGGCAACAAGGTCTCTCCCGAGCCCCCTTTTCTCCAGGCTAAACAGCTCCAAGTTCCCTCAACTGTTCCTCATAAGACTTGTGCTCCAGGCCCTCCACCAGCTTCTATGCTCTTCTTTAGGCAGGAATCAGACACCCTCCAGCACCTCTATGTCTTTCTTGTAGTGAGGAGCCCAAAACTGAACACAGTATTTGTCACCAGTGCCACATACAAGAGGACAATCACTTCCTAGTGCTGCTGGCCACACTACTGATACAAGCCAGGATTCTGCTCATGTTCAGCAGGCCATCAACCCACACCCAAAGGTCCTTTTCAATACAGCATCAATCGTTTTCTTCCTTGGGAGAAAGGTGTGCCAGTCACGCTTCTTCCATTTTTGCCCTCAACGCATTCCTGTAAAGAGAATGTACTAACAAAAACTAGCTCTGACAAATGCTCCACTTCCCAGAGGTCTGCCCCACCTTGCTGCAGGATCTGGTTCTGAACACAAACAAAAATGAAGGTCATTGAAAGGTCCTGTTGCCCTCTGGATCTCCAGCTTGTTTTAAATAACGCTTTACCTTGATTCCACCTGAATAGTTACACAAAATTAAATAAGATTGAAATAGTCCAAGTAGCATGTGACAGCTGAGACAAGCACAATGGTCTCTTCCAAAGTGGCATAAACTTCTTCCTGACCTGGAGGAGAAGATAAATCAGACTAATCCCAAGAAACATCTTATCTGTAAAATGGGATATGCCTGTATGCATCACTTGCGTTGTTCATAATCTCTGTACTCATCCATGTCCACATCCGAATCAAAGAGGGAGTGTCCGGTGTAATCCGTGTCAGGGGTTTGAGAAATACTGTTCCCTTCCTCGTCAAAGGTTTCTGTCCTTGAATAAAAACTGAAGTCCTGCAAAGGGGAGTAAGTTTTGCTTGCTTCACTGCTTTCCTCAGATTCGTACAGAGTGTTATCATCATCGTGGTGCCATTCTGGCCAAAATTTCCTCCTTATTCTTTCACAATACATAGCAAGGTTGATCAGTTCACCTGCAACACAGCACAACAAGCTCCAGTAAATACATACAGCCAACAATGCTCTAACTCACCTGTTAATCCAGAAACAGGTTAGCACTGTATGGAAATAAATTGTGCAGATTCTTTCCAAAGAGGTTTCAAGATCCCATCAATCCTCTGTTCGTAACTTAAAACACGTATTATTAACCTACATGCCACAAGAAAGGTTACACTTGAATGAATGCAAACGCATGTAGCAAAACAACTATCCCAAATTCAACCTCTACTGAAATAAATCAGGACAAGATACTAACACTAAGTTTTTCATAGTAAAATTCTTGCTATTTTTTTCAGAAACACGGGTTCTAAACACAGAACTTTGATCCTATACATACACACTACACTTATTAAAATACAGTGAATTTGGGCTTTTCACCACCAGATGGCAGCGTTGTCTGCAAGATAAATTCACGTTTCTACATGGTGACTGGCTCACACTTAACGTTCTCAGCCACGTTTATACACACAAGCGTGCTTAGAGAAGAAATCACAAAAAACTTCACACTAGTCTATGCCTCCTGACTGTTACTTTAGTAGCACTTTCTTGCACAGAGTAGATCTACAGGTCAAATTCATTCCTTTTACACCTATTTCACATCTTTTTCCTCCTCAGCTCTTCCCATTTTTCATACTGCGTGGTTTGATTCTGAAAAGGGATGCAAACACGCTTTCACATGCCTGTAACAGCACACAAGCTACAAAAAAAAAGAAGAAAAAAGAAGCGTGAAGGGGAAGCGTATGTTGCTTTCCAATTTATACAAAATGACAGTGACTCCAAAGTCAGGCTGCACTTTTTCCTTGCCCAGCACCTCCAGTAACAGCAAAGGCTGTAATTTCTGTGACACTTGCAGTTTTATCATCAATGAAACTACTCAGTTCAGCAGAGTCTGGCTCATGGCCATGCTTCTGTCTTCTCATCCTTTACCCAGCATTCTTTCCTTAGAGACCTTTGGGTTTTGCTGAATGTTAAACAGGGAAGAGATCAAGGCTGGGACAGAAACAATTACTGTTTAGAACATAAAAGAGAAGACAAACAAGAATTTGTAAAAAAAACAACGTTATGGGATACAAATGCTACATAAAAGGCACAACAGTCTGCAGTGCGCCTGAAACGTTGCTACATTCTTCAAACGTTCATACAAGGTCCTCCAAGTTTAAAGATTGCGAATGCCACCAAGAGTTTTTTCATCAGAGATCACTTCAGCTTTCTTACCTTTGATTAGTCTCTCTGGTCGAGTCCCTGGTAGTGTCCACATTGCCTGTGCCAGATGCCCAAAGACAGTGGCATCAACAGTGGAAATCTTTGGTCCCATAATGTACTTCTTGTCACCTGTAAATACAACAGGAAACATTTCTCAACCTGATGTCACTTCTCAATTAAAAATAAATAAATAAAAAAAAATCCTTGCTTGTATCCTTAGCATTTGTTAAAATTGAGATCATTTAGCTGAAAGGTTCTCTCTTTCAAGGACAGAGATTCAATGTTGAATACAGTTCAAAAGCTGTTTGCTAGGGTTCAGTGGGTGAAATCCATTACTGCAGCTTCCCTTGTGCTCACCACTTCTCTAACTAGACCAATTACAGAGCTACTGCTGGCCAAGTAGCCTCCTCCATTCATCATGGCTGGCACAGCATACACACTGCACTAGTTCTGCTGCATTTAAAGCCTTCCCTGCAGCCAGACGGTGCCTGAAAGCATGATTCTTTTTGGTGCAAACCCAAAATTGCTCAGACATCATTTGAAATCATGACTGCACAGAAAGAAGCTGGTCACCCAGTATCTCGCATGCATGCAGACCCTGTTTCAGATTACCCAGCTGATCACAAGAGAGCAGAAAGTCATGCACAAAGCTTTCCTCTGCCACCATTTGTTCAGGCTGCAAACAATGCACCAGCCAGACTGGCCGAAACTGCTCAGAAAACCCTAACCCTCCAGGAGGAGGGCAAAACCAGGGAGGAGGGAACAGCCCCTCTCACAGATCACCAGCGCAGTGCCCCCATCTGCAAACACTGGCTCTACCTGGCAGGGAACAGAGGCACATCAGGCACAGAGGCAGGCATGTGAAACAGCAGCCTGGTCCAGAGGAGGGACATGTCTGCTCCACACTGCTATTCTACTTACCTCTCCGGGCACCCCTATGCCATGATGGTTGCAAGCAGCCACCACAGCACAAACAGATAAATGTGCACACAGGGCACACAGGTGAAACACGCAGTATTGCACAGGTCAGGTTAAATGGTTGCACTGTTCCTGCTTTGTCCTAAAGTGCTATAAACTCCATAAAATGTGGTAAGTAATTCAATCCTCCAAATCCAGTTATCTATCTCATCTCCCCAGGACATTCTTCCTCTGCCTATAATTCAGCTGGTTATTAAATGTTAGGGTTATTGCATGAGTTTAGAAAAAAACTGTCCAGCAGTAAAATGCATCAAATTCTAGAGTACAGTACAAAGATTGCTGTCATCTCCCTGTAAAACAGTGTAACAAAGCAGTGCTCAGGAATAACCAGTAGCAATAACCTCCTCTAGCCTGTCAGATGTAATTTTAACACGGAGTTAACCCTCCCCAGCTCTTTCACAGTTGCATCAATCTACTGCTGGAAAACTATGTACAGGGTAAACATGCATTTTCAGTATTTATGTGACACCTAGCATTCATCGATCTCAAACACAGCTCTAAAAGTGGTCTCCAAACCACAGTTACGTGCCAACACCAGGATTCAGCACCATATAACGAAGTCTGAGACTCGATCCATACAGATGCTGCGCTGGAAGGAATACTGCCATTTCCATCTTGGTACAACTGAGCCAGAGAGTGGGTGAGAGCTGAACCATCCCACCCTTCTACAAACAGAGTGGTTCCCCAAGCACACCACCACGCATCATGAGGTGTGGGGTGACAAAGGGGAAGAGGAGCAAATAAAGCTGGGGTTCCATAAAACTAAATCTGGTAGGTCAACCTGCACCACATAACATGGCCTCCATGCCCATTTCCTTCTACCAGGTCCAACCTAAACCCAAAACTTCCGGGGCAACTTTTATCCAGAAGACTTTCTGACAGAGCAGGTATCTCTCAGTGCCCAGTTTTGAACCAGATTATACAGAACCTGTCACATCAAGGCTACCATAGTGCTTATCATTGCAAACACCTCTCTGCATCCCCTGGCTAATCCAACGGAAATGTAATCACCCCATCACACCTGGGCAAATTTGTACTGCCCAGGGGGATTTGAAAGCACACAGCTCTGCTCTTTATGAATTCGGGCACCAGAGGATTCAAAAGCAGCTAATTCAGCATTGGGTCAAGAATCAAGAGGGAGATCTGTAAGGCACAGGGCACCTTGTGCCTGCACCCTTCCACAGCAGCATGTACAGTCTGCACATGTTACCACAGGGCATTTCAACTAGCATTAGAGGCTCGCCTTCAGGTTGGTCCCACCTGTTTCAGCCCTGAGCACCCCCACCCTCCACAAAACATCAAATGCTTTTAAAAAGGGGGTTCCAGCAGCTACTGCCCTGCAACTCCCTGCTCAAAATCCCCATTTACCCTAAAGCCTGAGGCAAGCAGACAGCTGAGAGAGCACTAACAGATTTATGGGCACTGCTCACTGGCTTGCATCTTAATGAATAATTACTCAAATGTATATCTTTATATATTGCTAGTTCATATGCCCGCTTCCCCCTAACCTCCTTACACTTCTACCAGGCAGCAGGAAACTACTACAGCACAAGGAAACTACATTTGTGTGTTAGAGACAGCACGACAGAGAGCAAGATGGCGTCAAGGGGGCAGGCTAATCCACCACACAACAATTAGTTCCAATTTCCACATTTATAAGAGCTCCGGAGGAGTCTGTTAGAGAAGTAGGTATATAAGAGAAGGAAAAGTGATTCTCAGAAATTAAAAAGAAAGAAAAAGCAGCACCCAAGATGTGACTGGAAATGTCAAAATGAGTGTCACAAGACTTGGCAGCTGCCAAGTCATCATTCTCTGGAAGCAACTCTTGGAATTTAAAAGTTATTCTTGTTCCCATGAGAATGGGCTCTGTTAAAAAATGGGGAGCATTAATCTGATATGTCTGATGACTGACAGCTACAGTTTGGCATGTGCAGCTATGCTGCATGACAGGCATCCTTTGTAAACTCTTAAGATTGCCCTCTAATTCACTGCCAAAATCCCAACTTCTTCTTCTTCTGGGAAAATACATTGGCACGCGTATGGGGAAGGGAATCTTACAAAGACTCTTGTGGAGGCAACAGGCTGACTGACTGCCTTCTGCCTTCCCCTGTGAAACAGGAGAGTCTCCAGTCAGGCTAGAAGTCCTCATTCCACTCCCTGTTCCGATTCCAGGATAGTACCTGGAGACCACAGTTACTTGTTCCAACCATAAACAGCTGGCTGGAGAAAACCTGAGCATGCTGATGTTAATGAAAAAAATCAAGACAATTATAGAACAGCAGACAAATGCAGGAATAATCAAAAGGGCTAACATAATGACTCACATTGACCAACCTGACATCCATTTCAGAAGGGAAGATGAAAACAAAAAAAGCACAGTATTCAGCTGTTAATGTAGTAAAATAACAGGTACACGGCAGATGCCCATCAAGGCTTTCTGAAGCGTACAAAGCACAACATTCTCATCAATAATCTGGAAGTAAATACAAAACCTCTGCTGATAACATATGCAGACCATTTAACATATATATAGTGAAGAAAACACCTTATCCTTGAGGATTTCCAGTGATTTTTCCCACCAAAACCAGAAGAGAGCAATTACAGCATTTACGTGCAAAAGGAGATGACTTAGGGAAGAAGAAACCAGGAGGAGCATCAGCTTGCAGGCTGGAATCAGACAAACTTCAATTTGAACAGGTCAGATTTTGAGCAGATTTTGATGGTGACCAACATCTGCCACCAACTAATAATTAAAGTGGTGGTACCTCCCCCTGCTGAAATCTTGTAATCAAAACTGGATGAAAGACATACTCCAGACAAGGAAGACACGGTCCTCAGGACAGCAACCAAGCAGTCCAATTCAGAGATCTAACTAGATGACTTAATGATCCCTTTGAACTCCAAACTTTACGAATCTGTGTGTCCGTATAGACTCCAGAGACAGAATAATGCAGATTTCAAATAAGCAAACCTAGAGGCTTCTACAGGTACTTGGGAACATACTTCAGGTTTCTCTTGAAGACTATGTCTGCTCCAGGCAGACAAGCATGACTTCAGCACAGACACATTCACGGCTGCTCCACCCAGACTGCCAGCGCTGTCTAGGTAGAACTAGGGGGCTCTGCTGAGCTCCCAAATCACAGATTGAACTCCCTTCAGCTTCCATTCCAACTCCATTCCTCTCTGCGACATACATGGAGCCATACAGTGCCAAATTTGAAGCCATGGCAACAGTAGCCCAACAGTTGAGGGCACCTTGAGCTGGCCACAGCTCTGCAGTAGATGTGCCCAGACCTCTTCTAAACTGGGCTGCTGCCGCCCTTCCTCCCCCAGAAAGAAAAGGGACCTCAAACTCCAAACCAGGTTTTCTTTGAGAAGGCACTAAAGTAGGTAACTTTTTTGTTAACAAACAAAATACAGCATGAGAAAATCTTGACAGAAGAGCTGTCAACAATTCTTCCCCTTGCTCTTAGTGCTGATGCATCACGTGTCTTTTTTCCACTTTGCTCCTAATCCATCAACTTGGCAGGTGTGTTTCACAAACGGTTATGGAAAACTCTACACAGCCCCATCTAGGTTCTCCTTTCCAAAACACCTTGGAAGTCCAGAAGCATCTCTCCTCCCCTCCTTTCTGAGCAAGCGTGTAGCTTCTGCCTTCTGCTGGGCTCCCTCACCTTGCTCCCTTCATCCACTCCACCTATTTCAAGCACAGGGCAGGGGAGGCATCCCTCCTGCCCTCCACTCAGCCACTTCTTTAAAGCAACCACAAAAGGAAACAAACCAGTCACACACATACCATCTCTCTTGGTTCTTTGTGCCAAAGAGACACAAGCTCAAGGGAAGAAACAACGTGCTCCAAACCAACTCCTCAAAATGCAAATTTTACACAAAAGCACAAGATGGTTAGCTCTCAGCACACTGTAAAGGGAGAATCACAGTGTAGACAGCTCCAGTTCAGATTTCAGCCTGAACTATGCAACAGAAACGAGGCCCATGCTGTTCTAACTGTGGCCAACTTTAAGGCTAACTCCATGGGATCCACCCATAGCAATCAAGAAGCTTAAAACCACCTATTTGAACAACACAGACCCATCTCCTATTGGCAGCTTTGAATAAAGCTGCTAACGCCAACCTAATACAGTGCAGCTTATCAAAATAACATCAGCAAAGAGTTTCAAATGGCAGCCTCCTAACAATCTTATCAAACAGCCATGAGTCCCATGAAGAAAAATGAGCCCCCCCCCTCCCCCCCAATATAAGTAAGTTTCATTTGCAAAACTAAACACTATGTTTTCCTAAATTCACATAGGAAAAAGCTCTTCTAAAATCACAGGCCACGTTCTGCTCCTCTAGATATGCATACCTGGTGCCACTTACTCCTCTAAACACACAACTTGGTGGCAGAGAGCAGGGAAAGAAACACTTGTCCCTGCCAGAGCAAGGGTGGCACCGAATGACAACAGCAGTGTGGACTCAGCCTACTGACAAAATGAGATTGTGTACACAGTCAAGCTGCCAGTTGATTTCATCCAGCAGACAGTGGGCTGAAAACAGAACACATATAACTCGCTGTACGTTACCCAGGAGGCTTGCTAGAGTTCGCATGTCCTTCTCCATCAGCGTGTACATCTCCTCCTCTGAGAAGCGGCCAATGCCATGGCCAAACATCTCCCGCTTCACAATCCCTTTGGTCAGATGGCACAGGATCCATTTCAACAAGTCACTGAAGGGGCCAAAAAGCGAAACCATCTTCTGCGTCTCATGAAGATTTTCCACCCACTGACAATAAGTTAAAGTCCTAGAAGGATGCAAAAATAAGTTACAGTGGTGCAACATCCAGATGGCCCATCATGCCCCTGCAAAGGCTCACACAAAGGTTAGGCAGCAAAATAATGCTGAACTTCTTAACGCTGAGTGCTCACTGCTCAGATGGAGAGGTGCTTTCCAGTGAAGAGTAGATCCTGATGCAACTCTAGAGTGAGTGACAGCAGAGAAAACCTGACTTTGTGATACTTATGCAGACTGCCCAGTGCTTATTCTCTCATTAAATCATGACTCACTTCAAGAGAAAATGAGATTCACATTGAAATATAAAATAAAAGTTTGCATAACAAAATATAGTGCCAAAAGGATTTATTAGCTATAGATGACTGACTGTGCAGACCTGGGGAAAATAACAAGACAGCCCACAAAGAAACCAGTCTTTCCTACACATACATACTCCCCCATTTTCTATGCTGCTGAAACGTGGCCAAACAACTGTGCCCCAACATAAATATTGTAGCAGTCACAGGGTTTGTCCTCTATTTTTTCCTCTTTTCAAAACATTGATTTTATCAGCAAGGCATTTCTAAAGGACTCTTGTCTTTCAGGCTGCATTTCAGCTGTATTGAATGGCAAACATATTCTTTTGAAGGTCTTTTATAAAAAACTTGTCTTAGCAGGTAAAATTTTTATTTCCTACGTGGATTTTTTTGTCCTTTACTAGTACTGTAGGCAAACAAAAATTTCATTTGTTGCTGTTACTACTCAAGAAACTTATGAAAAACAAACATTAACTTTCCAAATATCTAGCATCTTCTGACATCACAAAGAAACCAAAGGCACCACACAAATTCTGTGACCAGACTCAAGGAATGTTGGAAAAAGGACTAGAAACATCTCAAAGTAGACATATGAAGCCAAGACAGTCTCAGAAACATTGCAAGTTGATACTCATATTCTATTGTGTTCGTATCAGTTTCCAAACTGAAAAATATAAATGTGGATTTACATATTTGAGATCACACAAAAAAAGGCTTATGGAGACATAATAAAAATAGTGAAACTGGACCGAAAAGTTGAAATATCAGAAGCTGCAAGTTCATGTATGCAATTATATTAAACACAAACTTAATAATCAAATGTTTCCATTCCCAGTATGATTAGAGCTCCATTTTTTTTAGTTTGGAATATGACTTCTAGTTGCACATAATCTCCTTAGTGCTGATATGGATTACCTCACTCAATTTAAAACAAACAAACAAAAAACAGTAGTAGTATCTCCTGGAGAGCTCCTGTGAATTTCTTTTCTAAATCAAACTCCTGTACGTCATGAACAGAAGCTGAATTCAGCACTACCATCAGTGAACAACTACATTTACAATAGGAAAATGATCTAACCTTTAAGTTTCCTCAGATTCTTTACTTGGATTACTAATAACAAGAAGTAAAAGGAGACTATTTGGCATAACAGCAAATTTACTTACAGCTCAAATTTAGAATGCTCCCGACGGAGTGGGTGAAAGGCATTTTAATTCTATTAAAGACTGTCCACTGCAGAACAATGCCTTCTGCTCAAATTGATTTCATTAAAGCCAGTAACAGTGAGGCATGTGCAGGTTTTGCTGCAAATGCATGAACACTGAAGAACAAGATGTCCCTGCTACATTACTGTGGCTTTATCCTCAACAGTGGTTTTCTCCACAACCTCTTGTGCTGTATTAATGACGAAAGCATCCCACTGACACTTCATACACTCCAGTACCACTCTTCCAACTGGGGGTGTCCTGCACAGTACTTTTTTTTCACAATGGATGGATCAACTCAAGTCATAGGGCTGGTTGCAGCACAGCAGAGTTTGAAACAAAGGCAGAGTTAGTGAGAGGCGCCAGCACAAAATGGGAATGTGAAGGAAGCAAGCACAGGAGTAAATAGCTACTGAAACTCCAGAAGTATAACCTTTGTCTAGAAAACATGGTGTGAGATTGCCTTGTTCCATGACCAAAGATAAAACAGGATTTAAGAAGGATGAAAAGGAGACTGGACTGACAGCTTTAGGGTGCTCCATAGAGTAGAACATTTCAGTAGTCACAATTCATGGGCCTGAGACAGGACAAAGTCCCTTGGGCAGGTACAGCTCTGAATAGGGCAAAAAAACTCTGGTCTTGATTGGAACACTGCGAAATAACTACAAATACTATCTGTATCTGTAAGTTACTATTTATTGCTTGAATAAGCTAAGAAAAACTTCCTCTCTGAGAACACTGCTGTGTGTCTCACTGCACAGACCCTCCTTCCCCAGCCTGGACCTGACCAGCTTGACCTCCAACTCTGCAACACAACTTAGTTTCTTTAGGACAACAGGCCTGCCTGTGGAAGGGACAGCAAGACGGCAAAACAAAACAGAAAAAGAAAAGAGGAGACTCTGCTTCAGCACTTTTTAAAGCATCACGCCAGTCAACCAAGATTAACATAGCCCTGTGGGCTTGCCATCACTACTGTTCACTCCAACCACACCAGTGAGCTGGTACTGCACCAAGAATGACCAACCATGTCCAGGATGCTTTTAACTTCATGAGACAGGATTAACAAGGTTTCCCACAAAGCTAATTAGCTTACGCATTAAAGTAAAAATACATTTCCCAAGCACTTGCTTGCTCTGGGGGAGAAGGTCTTTTTGTCTGGAAGAGGCAGAGACCAGATCAAGCTTTTAACGATCAGGACACCAGTGCAGGAAGATCAGAGCTGCACAGGATCTAAGTAATCCTGCTTAGGCTAAATTGTCAAGCACAGTCTTAAGACATCTACATGTCATTTTGGATTAGTCAAGTTGCTACATGTCCCAAATCTCAAATTTATATGAGCAATGAAGGCCGCTAAATAGACAACCACAGTTTACTTCTAAAGTTCTATAGTTCTAAGCAGGCAAAAGCAAATAAAATAGTAAGCTCAGATTCAATAGTTACAAGCATTTTTAAAACTGGCTTTACAAGCACTTTGTCGAAAGAATTCTATTCAAAAGCTCATTAATCTGTGCTTCCTACCAAAACGTGCTCCCACCCATCACGCCTCTGCTCAGACTGCATTACTAGAGTATTATCAACACTACAATAGGTTAAGGAAATGCCAGAAATCATGTAGCCTACATAATCTACTTCAGCATAACTATACATTTTAAGCTACAGCCAGTATTTATGGGAAGACATGATTACTTTAAATATTGTCCTGAACTGAGCATTTTGGGAAGCATGAAGTCCCATTTGTGCCAGCACAACTGTACAAATTTTAAGAGTATAAATAAACCAATAATGCTTTAAAAAGCAATGCTGTGCAGGTAAAGCAAATCTGAAGACTAAATGTAACAGCAGCTTTGGCCTCAATACATAAATCAGGAGAGGAGATGGAGAAAGTGACTCATCAGTAGCGGCTTGCTTGATTATCCCCAAACTGTCTGAGCATCAAGAAAAGGGGGAGGTGTTCACAAGGATATGAACTGGGGGTTATTTTTCCTATCTGAACCTGTGCAGACTGGAATTTCTTGATATACAAAAGGATTGTAACAAATTAATTCCACAGTCAGCTGTAGAAACCCCACCTGCTGTGCAACTTCCCACAGCAACCGGCTTTTAAGCCACGTGGGACATTCAAGCCTCATCATTAATAGCAGGAGAAACATCACTCTTACAATTGGCTTGATGTATTTAAACATTTCTACTATAAATATATTTTATGTTTAATACGTGGTTAAGTCTGAATACCAACGTCAGATTTATATGTATTCTCATACCACGCTTTTCCTGTACTTCAAGCACACATATGTTTACATTATCTTTTTGAAAGGCAAGGCAAAAAATTAGTTAAATACATATGCATGCATACATATACATACACACACTTATAAATCACTACGGTTGGTTTAACAGTATTGTCAAATACAGTCTAAGGGATTAGTTTGGTTAAGCTGCATATTCAAGGCTTTAGGTTCTCACTAAGCACATTAGTGTCACTAACCTGAGATCCCTCACCTGAGATTAAAGCACCAGAAAGCACCTCACAGTGACTGCCAGCCCTCCAGGCACCAGCAGCTGCCAGGCTTGAAAGCTGGCAGTGTCACTGAGCCCAGTGTGCCAGCGTCAGAAGGACATGAGAAACAGATGTCCTCAACCTATCTTACCACTGAAGTCCAATCCCACAAGTGCGCTGCAGATACACCAAAAACTTAACACATCCTAAAGGTGGCCATGGATGTCACACTTGTTTCTGAGGGCAACAGTTGCTGCAGACAATGGAGGCAACCCAAGGCAAGCATTGAGCTGTTGACAGAGGTCTGCATCAGAGCCTGGACCTGCAGTATTGGTCTGCTCCCATCTCCTCCCTGCTGACTCAGCCCAACACCCATTTAGTTTATCAGTCTTTTAGTCTTTTGCCAATATAAACGTAGCAAAAGCCTAACAGTTACAGCATTCCCCAGAAACAGGAGCTCCGGTAGCAGCTCCAAACTAGTCTTGAGCCTCTTGGAGATGTGCTCTAATCCAAGCATGAAAATAGATACACTCACTCAAATGCTATCTTTCTGCCTTACGCCTGCCAGGTAGCCTGGGGCAGAGACAGGGTGTCTAGAGGCTGAGGTTCACAACAGCTCTGCATTGCTCTCAACTCCAGACAGAGCAGCAATTTCCACCTGTAAGAGGCACTAATTGGTTAAGATGAGCAATTACCTCAGCAAAAGCAAAATGTTTCAGGAGGAAATGCTAAGCACCCACCAGAATTACCTCCATCCAAAGACAGCTCACCACAGGATGTACTTTGCTGCTCTGTTCCATAAATGTCCTACAGAATTACTTATTCATGATGAAGCCACTTTACATGCTGCTGGCAATGAAACAGTATGAATCAAGCACAGTATCGATCACTGCTTTGGAGGCTTGATTTTATAAACCTCATCTGCAGAAAGGTGATCACTGTTTTAAATTCTTCACCATGGGGCTTGACAACACCATGAACAAACCCTAAGCTTCTGGTAATAAATTTGGCAGGTTCAAGGACCAATGTGAAGGGATTCTACAAGCACAGATACAATGCTGAAGGGGTCCTGCACAGCTAAAGCCTGATCTTATTTTGGTGCAACTACAGTACAGTCAAAGTTGTTACCCAGGAATTATGGTGCTACAGCTGTGATGCCTCATGGCTCAGATTTTGGCTAGTACAGAGAACCAGCATGGTATAACCTCACCAACATAGCAAGCCTCTGGCACAGCCACACAGCAGGGACATACCGGAAGACTTTGTCCTGGGTTCAGCAGTAGCAGTCGTTTTTCTCCTTCTTAGTAGCTGGTGCAGTGCTGTGTTTTTAACTTTCAGCCTGGGAACAGCGCTGATAACACCAATGTTATCAGCTGCTGCTCAGTCATGTTTACTCTGACCAAGGACTTTCTGAGTCTCATGCTCTGCCAGGGAGGAGGGGAAGCTGGGAGGAAGCAGAGACAGAACACCTGACCCAAACTAACCAAAGAGGTTATTCCATACCACAGCACGTCATGCCCACTATATAAACTGGGGGCAGTTACCCAGAAGGGTTAGATCACTGCTTGGTTGGACTGGGTATCGGTTGGCGGGTGGTGAGCAGTTGTATTCTCTTCCCTTGTTATTTCCCTTATTATTACTATTGGTGGTAGCAGCAGTGGTTTGTGTTATACCTCAGTTACTGAACTGTTCTTATCTCAACCCATGGGGGTTATATTCTTTCGATTCTCCTCCCCATCCCTCCAGGAGCGGGGGGGAGACGAGGGGGCAGTGAGAGAGAGACTGCATGGTTTTCTGAGTTACAGCTGGGCTTAAACCACGACAGACTTACAGTTGGATGTTTCACTATGCTGCAGCAAAAATGCATGCCTTAAGGAAACTCAGCTGCATGACTCAACAGGAAAGACAACAGGCATATAAGCCAGGCATGCACATCTTTATTCTTACTTGGCCTAGCCACCTCCCTGGGTCAGTGCCTGAATTTGGAATACCTGAATACATGTATTTGGAATACATGTTCCCCTATGTCATGCCCAGCAGTGCCCAAATCAACTCAGAGGGAGCCTGGATGGACAGATAACAGCTTCACAGAGCAAAAGTGTGGTTTGTAACTGACAGCAGCAGTATAAATTTGTCATCAGTCATGTTACATTTGAAACAGTTAAGTCTATGGACCACAAAAAAAAACAAAACAACAAAACAACATTGCTAAGGCAAGGAGATGGAGCATTAGGGATTAAAAGGCCTCATCTTCCTTTTGGCAGCTGGAACAATTAAGAGGGGAAAAATGAACACAAAAATGTTATATTTACATGCTACCTGAGATACTTTTGAGGCTATGGCACTACAGATAGGTATAACTGGTAAAGATCACACTTCTTGGAAGGCAGAGATTACGTTTCTAAACCATATAATTTTAATCTGCCAACTGAATGCTAAAATCATTCCCAGGAAACACTAAAAATTACTTAAAGAACTGTATGTACACATGTTGCTGCCAATCTTTGATCACAAGGCAAAAGAAAAAGCAGGTAAATGGATTCAATTTAAATCACACATTGTTTTGAAGAAAAAAAAAAAAAAAGAGGCACAACATAAATGCAAGACTTAGCATAGCCAGGACTTAGCTGCAGGCTAAAGAGCAAACTAATGGGGAAAAAATGAAAAATAGAAAAAGAAAAAGCCTTGCGCTTGTTGAGGCAGCCAATGCAGCATCCAAGATGCCACGTCTACCTGCTACTTCGATGAATCCAGACTGGAAAAGGCATTTAAAAAGGAGTGAAATTTAAGGTGGGGAGGAAATCACAGGTATTCTTTTCAAAAGTGCCAGTAAAATGCATAAAGTACCAGCAAGGTTATATTTATGTTTTCCATTCATATATGTACTTTAGCTTCCCAGGATACTGTGATTAATCATAGACTCATAGAATAATACCATGTCCTATCAACTGGTAGCATTGTCAACAATACATATTAACAGGAGTATCCTGTGTTATAAGAAAGACAATAATCCATATTCTAATCACACACACAGATAATTAAAATCAGTAACTGTAAAAACACAGTATTACAGATTCATTATGAACACCAATTTGTTCCCCTGCACCCCACAAACCACAAATGTAATGAGTTTTTGCTCTTTATTAACAAAGCTGTTTCTATATGGAAGTCACATGAACCAAGACAGATGAACAGCCCACTGCTGCTCCCTTCTGCAAAGCTGCAGGCAAAGGGCCCAATTCCTTACCTTGCTTACACAGCATGACAGCTTTTCAGAGGAATTACCCCTGGCTCATATTAGTGTACATAGAAAGAAGCTGCAGTTTTCCAGGGTGAAGAGAGTTGTAAAATTAATAATTGGGTACCCAATTACTACCAAGCTTTCTGCAAGAGAAAATAAGCATTCACATCCAGAGATAAGCATAGGGGCACATCTGATAGCACAAGAATGCAGCCAGCTTTGCCACGCAAACTCACCAGTACAAGTGCTCCTCCACCATTTTTGTCACGGCTCTGGAAACAGCTCTTTCATGTGGACCGAGGTGTTTATTCAAATTCACTCCAAGTTTCTCTTCCAAAAAATCAATAATGAACTCAGTGCCAGATACCTGAGTGTGATTGTATTCAATCCAAGGCATTTTCCCTTGAGGGGAAAGTTTTCCATCAAAATAGTTCTAAGGAAAAAGAAAAGCAAGTAAACAAACAGACAAAAAAGGACCATCAGGTTATGTTTCCATGAGAATAAAGCTTTTCAAATATTTTTCTGTGCTTTTAAAAGCAACATTATCCAACAAACTTTTATTTTGTTTTTTCTTCTTTTAAAAAAATTAATATGCTACACTAGTAACAGCTGTTCAAATCCGAGCTCTTGCTCTGACTGTCTATGGAATAACTCAGATAAAACTGTCTCCAGGCCCTGCGAGGTGTTATACACTATTATATTAGATGCCAAGTGATGAAGTAGTATTTCAGTATCCAGATTATCTTAGAGTTGGAGGTGCTCAGATCTCTCAGAAGACTGGATCCATTATTCTCAACAAGATTTTAATCACAGGACTCAACTACATTTGGCTTTTGCAGAGAGCAGCACTTTTAGTGTTAAATGGACTTCATACGGATTAACTCACTGCCTATCTCAGACAGCTGCATTACTTCCAAGGATGAAATGAACACAATCATGAGTGTACACTGAAAGGCATATCATTCTCTCACTGAGGAGGAAGGAAATCTGCCTTTACCTTCTCTCTCCCTTCTGCCACTTTGTAACTTAGAAATCTCATACACTTACAGACACAATTGTTACAATTGGGCCTCCAACAGCCCAACACCAGTACAGCACTAGTACATTGCTAAATACTATGGTGTCTGCTCAGGATAGCGCTCACACAGAAGCAGTCATCTATTTTCCCCCAATTTAGAGTTCAAGAAGGTGAAACAGAAGTTAGAAAATTTATGCCTCGTGATGAACAGGAGAGGAATTGCTGGCTGTCAAAATGTGAGCAGACATTTGACTTCAATTGTGTCCTATTCCTGAAAGCAAAGACACAAGGCAGAACTTTTTTCCTTTCTTGTGATTCCTCTCCTTGAGTCCTGTTATTTAGTGAATGAAAAATCCTAGCTCAGAAAGCTGAGCCATAATGGCTCACAATAAAGACCATGCACCATCCCTGGCAGTCACCTTAAGCATTTCCAGATGTAGCTCCTCATTGCTACAGGTTTTGGGTTAGCGGTTCTGTACTGACTTGTTTAGATCTGAAGTACTGACCCTTCCTTAATCCACTAAAGATGGATTAAGGTCCTCTTGCAGCAAGGAGCATACACCAGAATGTTCCTCCAGCTCAGCCTAGGAGCACTGCATTCTGGCTGTTGCTCAAACACAGATGTGCAATGCACTACGAACATGCAGCCATTCCTGGAGGCTCTTCCCTTGTGGATGAAAACACAAAACAGGTAATGCTGCTGGGAAAACAATGCCTTCTGGTTGTGGCCTCTTCTGGGATTCCTGCCCAAATAGCCCTGTAGGGACACCTGATTATATAATGTCTCACCTACTGCATCCTTGCATGGGTGAATAAAGCAGCCAAGTTCCCTTCACTTGCATGTGTGGGTGACATAGGCATTATTACTCTGGTCTATGGGAGAAACTCTAAAACTGCTGAACATCTGAAACCGAAAGGAGAGCACTGCCACTTACTTCCACTTTCCAGACCTTTACTTCATCAAGAAGGCTCTTTCAGCGCTCAGGTTTCCATAATTTTTCATTATGAATTTACTACATAATCACAAGCCTTTTATGGATCTACACAGTGTGTCTATATGGCACTGAACATCGCTAGCTTAATCTTTGTTAAGCCCCTCCAGTACAAGATCTCTCTTCCTGTGCACAAACACTGGTGTTTTGTAGAAGCTGTTACAGTTGAAGATGTGTTTATTACATATTGCAATTACTGGAGTCCATATCATTTGCAACCCAGAAAAAAAGCAAGTTCTTATTCAGCTGTGTATTTCTTCAAACACATATATATATATAATAAAAATACATTGCATAAAAACTTGTTAGTACTGCATTAATATTACACACTCTCAAAAACACAAATGGGAGCTAAGGTTTTCAGCAAAACTGGTTTACCTAAACTTTAAAAAGTCTTTTCAGGATTTGAATGTTTCATTACATACAGTTTATCAAACAAAATAGGAAACATCTTTCAATGACCTGAGAAAATCTTCATCTCTTGACAAATCTGTTATACTGTTTTGTATTCACTGTTCTCAGATGGGTATTTTTAGGCTTGAAATCTCAGTATCCTTATGTCTGCTACTAATTGCCATCAAATACTTATCAATTTTCCACTTAAAAATTGTTCCAGCTGCAAATCAGGAAAAAAGCTATGGTATTATCATTAAAAACAAAAACAACCCAACAAAATATCCCCTCACACCTCATAGTACATTTAATTGAACTGCAGCCTGCAGAGTAACAATAAGAAGAGCTCCCCAGAACCTCATTTATGGAGGAATTTGTAAGCAGAATGGCACAGGGCACTTCTGGGGTAATTTTATAGTACTATCCAGAAGAAATTAGGTTCCACATTTTCAATTACTGCTGCTTATGCTTTTATTTTTACTGATGTCTCTTCCCAAGGAGCATACCATCTTTGCAGCCTGTGCTAATTACTTATCAGATTACATAAACCCTCAGCATTTCACATTCACAAGGGAATCAATAAACACCAAAAGATCTCCACAATAATGTAGAATGGGCTCTTTCAAAGCAAGCTTTATCAAGTAAAGCATCAAAGGTTTTGAAAGAACAGCCAGGTACTATGACAGCCCAGCCAGGGTGGGGCTGCCCTAATTATTTTTGGTGGGGAACTTGCACCCAGAAAGGCAGTTCCAAGAAAATGAACACATTACAAGAGCACATCTGCTGGGAGAAATTCAGGTGAGAGTAAGGTAGGAATGTGTCACCCAGTTCCACTTCTCACATGCCATTAAAGCACTGTTGTGTAACACAGCACATTATTCGACAGTCTGATGCACTATAATAAACATAAGGAAACAAAAGAGTAAAAGCAGTCTGACCACACTACTGCCTTTTCTTCATTTCAAAGCAGCCTCTTCCTGGAAAGGTGATGACCATAGCAAATCTCTGGAAGTGAGCCCCAGCACCAGCTACCACCTGGAGTGCCATCGCTTCTCTACCACAGCCCCCATTGACACACAGAGAAGTGAGGTGTTTCCTCCTGCATCCAGGTGCATGCTGCTCCACTCCCTGGCAGAGGAGCCATCATGTGCCTCTATTACCTCCAGTGTTCTACAGGTAACGCAGCCGCAAGCACATGAAACAAAAATTTCCATGTAGTCCAAGTACGGGAAAATTCCTAACTCCAGCTGAGAATGGATGTACTTGCTGGCTCCCCTCTTGTTCCCCTACCACTTAATCCCACAGCAGCATCCATGCCGTCCTCCACCCAGAGCAAAACACAGCACTGTACTCCTAATACAAGGGCAGAAATAGAATCTTGCCTCTTCTGGGGAGAAAAAAAAGCTGCATCCTCAGCTTGTAAGCTTAGCTCCAAACTTACCTCTAAAATCCTGCATAGGGTTGGTAACCCTACAAACACCTCAAGCCTGTATAAACCAGCATAGCTATAATCAGCAACCCGGTGTTCCCAGCACCCACAGGGCCCATTCCTGCTCCTCCAGTGTGGCACATGGAGCATGTGGGGAACCAACGTGGATTAAAACCAAATAAACTAAACCTTCATGGCTCCAGCTAGGCCAGCTCTGGCCCAGTCTGATCGCGCACAGAGAAGCACATGCAGGAAGGACAAGAGGGAGCTGCTAGAGGTAAGACTGATGCTTTTGGTGGTCCTGCTGACCTACGCAAGCTTAGTGTGGTCACAGCTAGCAAGCAGGGATAGAAACAGATGCAACTCCAAAAACCAATGCTGACCTTCAGTATAGAAAAAATAAAGAGGGGAGGATAACCCTCTGGAAATCGGTCTCCAACCAAAAAGCTGAATGACTCGCTTCTACCCAGCATAAGCTGTCTGAACAGCTCCATCCTGAACCACACAAATGTGCTGTGCTACCTTTTACAAGTGACCATACCCTGCCACAACCATTTCCTATACTGGAGCTTTCTTTAACCACTTTCCACCAAAGCAACTTTAATCGTCACAAACATCTGAACCACATCAACTGCCATTAGAAAGAAAACAGATCTCACCAAAATAGTTTTTCTTTCAAATGTGCATTTTCTACACAAATTACACTGGGTGGAGAAACAATGTGCACTAAGCCCTCCTGCTCCAATGATATGTTTAAACTTCACTATCTTGCAGGTTCTGTACACCTGAATGTAAAAAATACATCCCACAGATGGAAATCTTCCTCTTTAATGCTCTGAAGAATCTGATTCAAGTACCATTAAATCCTAAGATGATGAACATTAAACTCAGGCTTTTAAAATGTACTAATTAGGGGGTTTCATTCACTTCTGATATAAAGGAGTTTAATTGCATATGAAGCCAAATGAATATCAACAACAAATGTGCAGGAAAAAAAAATTGTAATCTGGTTGGTTTTCCTCTATAAAATGCTGTACATAAACAAAACATTCCTCTTAATACCTTGGCATGCAGCAGTAATAAGTGACTTGAGCCCAGGTGGGGTAAGCATGCAACTTATCCACAGCTCAGTCTCTTTGAGACAAAGAAGGATGCCAAATTTGCGTAAGTAAGGAGCTTTCTTCTGCCCAAGATCCTCATTATATTTATCATCATTGTTTCATTACCTGAAATGCACTCAATGCTTTACACAAGCAGACAAGAAACTGGCCCCATGTTTCAAAGAGCCTGTATGCTATACAGCTTGCCGACACCATATCAAGGCACACGCCAGACTTGCGGCATCACAACTCAACCCTGATACTATTCCTGCTCTCATGGCCTTCATTCGCCAAACTAGCTCAAGCTGCATCCCCTGCCCTGTGGGAAAATGGCACGGAATGCGCCCAACCACAGCTAAGGAGCTGTGTTCACAACCTCTAAAAGAAATCCTGTCTCCCTTCACTGGGAAGAAGCACCAGTGATGGGAGGCGAAGCAAAAGACAAGCACATCTTCCCAGGAGAGCTCTAAAGAGAAACCCTCCAGGAAAGTAAGAAGCTGCAGCTATCGAATCTTGATCTCTTCATCATGGTCAAATTCAAAGACCATTACGCTTTAGGTTTGGGGTGTTATTTAGCATTATATAAACTCCAGACTACACTCCCACTTCAGCATTTCCAGCCAAGTTAACTTCCAGCATTCATGTAGTGTTGCCAGTTAAATCTAGAGCTGTTCCAGACCAATCTCACTCAAGTCATATCTTCAAAGGTTATATACCAAATTTAACTGGAAACATGAAGTGTAGCCACCTAGTTGTAGGTGTATGTTTACATCTTCCTGGGTGAGATAGATTGGGGGAGAAGGAGGGGGGAGACAGGATGCATATTTGCCATTTCATGCAATTACAGCTGCAATATAGGAAAGAAAAAAGGAAAACGGAATGATGTACCTGGTAGGGCAGATCAGCCATCCTCAAGTAAGTTTCCATTTTCAGACAGAATGGAGATAAACTCGGAACACCATTGGTAGGCCTTGAAAACTGGTGCAGTATGATAGCATCTTTCGAATCGAGCTCTTCCTCCTTCCTGTCAGAAACAAAGCAGAATTAAAACAAATAAATAAATAACCAAAATCGAAGAGGTGCGTGATGCATCAGCTCATTGAACACACACACAGGAGATGCCCTGACCGAGGCAGCTCACGCATCAAGGCCTGCAGCAGGGGTGTGATGCTCCGATCTGGAGCCCAGTCCGATCTGGGGCTCTGCTCACCCAGCACCAGCGCCGGTGAGCGCAGGCAGTGCCCGGGGTAGCGCCAGCACGGGGGCTGCCAGCCCCGCCGCCGCCCTGGGCCACCTGTGGAGGCGACAGCGGCTGCTGCCGCCAGGAAAGGGGGGGAAACCGGGTTATAAAAAGGGGTAAATGGCAAAACCCCGGCGGAGCGGAGGCACCAACCCGGCAAGCCCCAGAGCCCTCTCCCCTCAGGTAAGCGCCACCTCTGCCCCGCTCCTCCGCGGGCAGCGCCAGCGCAGGCCCTGCTGCCGCGGTCCCCGCCGCATCCTCACCGTATGGCCAGTAGCTCGTGGATCACGTACGCGGCGGCGGCCAGCAGCGCGCCGCCCGTCAGGTACAGCGTCTTCTTCCACCAGGAGTCGGGGCCCAGCGCCGCCATGGTGCCGCCCGCGCCCCCGCCCGCCAGCGGGAAGGCGACGATCTCGCCCCCATAGAGGGCGGGCGGCGGCTCCTCGGGCCCCGCGCACCACCCCAGCGACAGGCTGCGGTTGCGGCTCAGGTCCGCCACGCAGGAGCGGGGCGCCGCCAGGCCCACACCCCACAGCATGCTGCGCCCCGGCACCGCATCCCCCGACGAGCCCCAGCCCTACCCCGCACCTGCCCTGCCCTGCCCGGCCCGGCCCTGCCGCGGTGGGCGGCTCCGGCGGCTCCCTCAGCCCTCGCTGCGCGGCTGCGCAAGGCGGCGGGGAGAGGAGGGGAGGGCCTGCCGCTGCGGGGGTTCCCTCGTCCTCCCGTCGGCCCGGGGCATGAGGGGTGCGCCGCGGGTGGGCCGCTGCAGCTCGAAACGCAGGGCTACACTGCGTACGGCCCTGCTGACCGCGCTCCGCGAGTGGGGTGTTGTGTGTAAGCCCTTCCTGCTGAAACAGCCGTGGTCTGAGCAGAGGCCTCGTATGTTACCCTGTATCTGGGGTGAAGGATGCTCCACTATCCATCATACCGCGGTGTCTGACCGCTACCGCACGGGTCTCTTAACACCAGGCACCCCGCGGTAGTTTTTTGTTCCTCTGATGCTCGGTGACAGAGGAGAACGCCTTTACATGCACAAAGGGAAGCAAAGTGACTTCACATCCCTAAGCCCACAAGGTAATGGGATTTTACTGGCACCGATGGTTCCAACCCACCTTGGGCTTCAGCCTCCCTGCTGCGGCGGGAGCCTTGTGTGCCCCATGATGGCGTGACCAGGACTCCACATTATATTCTGCCCAATATCCATAGCTCTGCACATCACGGTGACCCTAAAAAGCAGATGGTGCCATTTGTTTTATGATTAATACAGCCACCCAAATATTTAGTCCTTCATTAAAATGCTGTGGTGTGTACACAGCTCCTCCAGAGTGTTCCTGCAATTTATATGTTTTATTAAGCCACCAGAGTCAATAGAAATGACCTGATTTTTCATGCAAACGGAGCAACCTTCAACGACCAGGGCTTTGTAGATCTGATTTGTAGGGCTTTACCTCAGGGTACGGGAGAGGTTAGACAAAGGAGGAGATGAGCTGAGTTCAGATCCATGTGCCAGCTTCTCCAAGTGCCAGCAGTGGCCAGTTTTGCATTTAGTTTTGCTGGGCAACGTCATCGAGAGCAACAGTCTCTGCCTCCTGCCTGCACTCACCAGGAGTGCTGCTGTGCTCTGGCACTGCCCTGCAGCAGCTCCTTGCAATATTCCGATTTATTCCTCACTTTTGACTTGTTCCGTATGGGTGTTTAGTTATCACAAGCGACAGCACGAGAGCCTCATGTTTGATATATAGCATGTATTTGACTCTGTGCTGATGCCCCACTCTTGGGAATCAATGGGATCAGAGAGGTTCCAGGGACACAGTAAATCTCCTTCCAGACACAGGTTGCTCCCTCCAAATCTGTTGCGCTCCTTTGCCCTCCTCCTTAGTGAGGTGCTGGCTGAGCACCTTCTTCACAGCTTTTGGGCATTTCACACTACAGCTGGCGTGCAGGTAATGAAGTAAGAGTGGAAAGTGGGAACAGCAGCTGCTTCATGCCACAGCTGGTGATTTGCAGCATGAGGTTTTGTTAAATTCTTACAAAAGGGCAATGAAGACACAAGGAAGAAAAGTGGGTTTTCTCTGCTACAGCACCTGTAAATCTCAGGCTGAAGATTTGTTTCAAGTGGCAGACAGCCTAATAAATCTGGCCAGTCACAGTCTGCTCAGTGGTCTCAGCTTTTGCTGCTGCAAGGGAATTGCTTGCTGTGTTACTGATAAGAGGGATCCAGTGACAGATGGGATCAAAGCTTCTGTGAGGGCAGAGAAAGAGGCTGGGCATCCACATCGCAGCTGCTGCCACTGCTTTTGTTTCAGAGGCAAATGAGCTATCCTAAAGCCTGTTTTGAATCAGTGGCCAGCACAAGTGGGGAAAACCTGTGAGGGAGGGAGGGAAGGAAGGAGGGAGTAAATCATTCTCCTCCAGTGCTGCCCTGGGCAAGGCAGGCAAGCAAGCCTGGTACTTTAAAGGAAGTGTTAGTGCAATTTATGCTCTGAAAGTGGAGGCTGTGTTTTGGTAGTCTGGCTTGCGCCTTTGTTGGCATTGAGATGCTTTATGGGTGCAAGGAGACGGTAAGGCAAGCTGGTTGCCCCAGGACTATTACAGCAGTACTCTAGTCAGTTGTTTAACATGTGTTCAGCAAGGAGACTGCCACCCTTCTTTTGGAGAAGGACCTTGTGATGTGTTACTCCTGTTCTGAGTGCAGTGTTTCCTGGAGGCTGCAACTGTCCAGTGCACAGCGATGCCTCATAGGACACAGCACAGGAAGGCTCAGCACAGAGCCCATGTGCCTCATGGTATGTCAGATACAGATCCTCACAGACACCCCGCAGCCTTGCTGTCCTGCTCGTAAACCAGACGTTATGAGGTTGGTTATGACCTGCATAGCACTGACCAGACTTGGCCATTTAAAAGGTGCAGGTCCCAATGCCACATCTTGGTAGCCACAGTGAAACAACAGCAAATAAAAAACATGGTACAAAACACAGGTTCTGTACCCTCATACCTGTCCTACACACTTGACTTGTTAGTGGTGCTCTGTCAGCCTTTCTAAGACTCCTGCCAGCATGTATTCAATCCGTTTGGCCTGGTAGTCTGGTAGCTGAGCTTCTGTGCAGGCAAGACAGCAAAGTGTGTGTCCTGAGCCTGCCTTTTCCCTGGCAGTGGTGGTATCAATTCCTCCAGGGATGGTGCACAGCCTCATAAGGCAGCACTGTTGCCTGTGGCCAATGACTTGTGTTAGAGAGGCTTATTAGCCAGCAGTAGTACTGAGGAAGCCAAGCTGCAGTACTTTGGCAGGGGGTATCACTTTCTGCTCCTGTGCATCGCAGGTTCTTGAGATATGGTCTGTTTTTCCCACTGTTGCCTCGAAGCTCACAGGTGATGCCCACTGGACATCAACCACCTTGCTGTCTTTCTCAGGGAGCGTGGGAATCCAGCTCTGCATCTTTGCTAAATTACCACGTTTCTTTTTTGAGTGGGGAAAATAAGAGCTAACAGTGATGCACCCTCATGCCTGTTTGGCTTCAGGCACCGAGCATGGCACAGTCTAGAACAATTATCCCTCAGATACATCACAGAGAGCAAAACAAGATCTAATATGTCAAAGCACGCTTTTATCGGTAATCTTTTCTAGTGTGGCTACCTAAAGGAAGAGAGAACAACAGAACAAAATAAATAGATTTCTTTAAGATAAAGCTAAGCCTACTTTGTTACATAGCAAATTTTTCCTCTGAGGTCTGCAGTTTAACCTGGGGGCAGGGAGGCACTAAGAAACTCATCAGTGTTACCAGATTCTGGATGTTGGTATAAAGACTCTTGATCTTCATTACATCAATGTATTTTTTTTTCCTGTAATGCCTTTGGGTTCACTGCGCCTCTTAAAAAAGCCTGTAGTTAGCGTGGTGGGCTGCCCATGGAGCTGGTGGCACGTGTCAGAATCCCTGTTTGCAATGGGTCTCTGCGAAGTCCCACTGCAGAAGCTGTCCCATCTGTATTTTGGCGAGAACTAACAAAGCTTTTTTTAAATCAGGGCTCACACTGAATGCCTCATCCCAAGGTTTGCTTTCCTGTACTGTTGCTGCCTGGGTTTGAGCAGCAGAGCTTCACTTGCCAAATCTCCCCTGAGGCTTTGAGAAATAGGGCCACCCATCTTCCACTTGTCTCCCACACTGGTATCACCTATGGCTCCTACTTGTTGCCATTCTCTCTTCCAAGCAGGCAGAGTTCAGGCAGCAGGGGACTGTTAAGAGCTCCATTAGCCAGTATGGATTCCTTTTCCAGGTTGCTGTGCCTGAATTGAAAGCATCTTGCTGTGCCCATGCACAGTGACCAGCTGTCCCCAGCCAAAGTGACACCCCTGCTCAGGTTGGACTCTCACTTTGTGTGCTGGCAGGGCATCCTACAGTGGTACAGAAATGCTTTCCTTCTCTTTGAAATAGAATCATAGAATAATTAGGGTTGGAAAGGACCATAAGATCATCTAGTTCCAGACTCCCTGCCATAGGCAGAGATGCCTCACACCAGACCATGTCTGATAAGGCTCTGTCCAACCTGGCCTTGACACTGCCAGGGATGGAGCATTCACAACTTCTTTGGGCAGCCTGTTCCGGTGCCTCACCAACCTTACAGTGAAGAACTTCTTCCTCATATCTAACCTGAACTTCCCCTATTTCAGTTTAAACCCATTACCCCTTGTCCTATTGCTACAGTCACTGATGAAGAGTCCCTCTCCAGCATCCTTGTAGGCCTCCTTCAGATATTGGAAGGCTGCTATGAGGCCACCACAAATAGCCCAAACATACTGAGCCCTTGTCTGCAGAATAATTTAATAAGGTTTTGTCAGAGGGCTGAGTTTATGAGAGGGTGAAAAAAGGCTTTTTCATCACCAGGAGGCTCTCCAAGATCCTTCTGAGAGAGACAATTGCTGCCTGCTGCCAGGATTGGTTTTGTTGTAATATTAATGATCTCTCTGGGCAGCTTGAGTTTCATGTGCACATCTTTTTAATAATTCAGATAAAAATAGCTAAGGTTTAACTGCAAAACAGTCATTCTGTGTTTCAGTTTGGATTTAGAAAAGGGGTTAATGATAACTTCAATGACATACAAAGGTACAAACATGTAGGAAATGCAAACCATCCAGAATGTAAACTACTTCCGTGCTATACAAGATTATCTGTATCTAAGTCCACATTAAGTACAATTCCAGTAGTTCCCCAAGGTTTACCTTGCACTTTCTGGTAAACAAAGCCATAACAAAGACTACACACTTTGATAGTCAGATCTTTCATGTAAAACTTTCTTGGTAGCAGAACAGTGTTGGGAACCAGCTACAAACTGCTTGCCATAGCCAGGTGCAGTGGTTCCCAGTAAGTTCGTAAGTGCTCTCCCATTGACAGCATCCTCAGAAGAAGTAACATTTGCAGTATATACTGGGAAGACCTGGTTGGCATCTCTGAGCTGCCACATCTCTAACAGCTGTAAGGCAAAGCTGTGAATTAAACCCCAAATTTCAGTGCTGGAGCTATGCTTCATGAGAGTGCATTCAGGGCAAATGTGCTAACTTTGGCAGTTACTTTCATGAGGTGGATATGTTCTTCGAGGTCTCCTTTTATTTTATGCTTTGTTTACTTTGACTTTTATATGACTTCAGGTTGTACGTGCTTATCTAATTCAGGAAAATAAACACTTTTTTATTATGTCTTCTATTATTGCAAGTTTTTACACCACAGCTACTGTACAAGGCAGTATTTGAAGTTTAAGATCCAAGTTGTTCCAGGGTTGTTTTTTTTTTCCAAGTTAACGCGTCTCATGAGGATGCAACCGAGGTTTTTGGATTTATTAATGGAACACTAATGGTCTTCACAATCCTTTTAAGAAGAAAAAATAAAGACTATTTTAGAAAAAGTAAATATTGATTATATTGCTGCAGTGACTCCATGGGGGAATTAAAGCACAGTAAAAAGCAGACCAGAGTATATATATTGCATTCCTAATGCACTGAGAGGTGGCTGTGCAATTAATGCATGCGTAAGTCAACACAGGTCAGGTGATTTTACAGCACAGGTGAAATCCCAGCCCTTCTGGCTAGAATAAAACATGACATTTTATATTGCATCAAGAAAATGGGACATGTAAATACAAATGAAGTCTACTGGTAGCACAAGCTTCAAATGATTAGGATTTTTTTCCTATAACCTGGAAGAAATGGGAAATACAGCCTAACTTTTATCACAAAAACATGATCTGAGAATAATGTTATCTTTATTCAAATGTATAGTACTGTTCAGCCTAAGCAGAATCAAATTATTTTGAAAGGATTATAAAAGCAGATTTCTACTTTCCATTGGAGAAGGGGCCAGGGAAAATCTGTGGTTATGATGGCAAGACAGTGTGCTACATAAAAAGAAGTACTTCTTGGTCATTCATCATGAAGCAGGAAACTGCAACAAAATTCACCCCAAGCTAGAAAACCAGAAAAGTTATTGTGACACAGCACAGAAACAAATAAACCACAAACTCTGCTTTAGAGGTACTGAAGGATGATTGTACACCATGTGGTACTACTCCCTCGCAGGTTCAGCAAAGCCCAGCAGAGGCAGTAAGGGAGAAGCAGTGCCCTCAGCAGTTTGCAAACTTCAAAGATGAGGTGATGGGGCAGAGAAATTATGCATTTGGGCTTCTGCATTTCCCCTTTAACAAGATAATGTTAGTAATTCTACTAAATAAATGCTGACTCAAGCCAACAGAGATGCAGTTTCAGGACACAAGTTGTTCATACCTGTGGGCATCTTGGAGTAGATACTGAAGAATCATAGAATCATAGAATAGTAAGGGTTGGAAAGGACCTCAAGATCATCGAGTTCCAACCCCCCTGCCATGGGCAGGGACACCTCACACTAAACCATGCCATCCAAGGCTATGTCCAACCCCACCTTGAACGCCGCCAGGGATGAAGCATCCACAACCTCCCTGGGCAACCCATTCCAGGGCCTCACCACCCTCACAGTAAAGAATTTCTTCCTCACATCCAATCTAAACTTCCCCTGTTTAAGTTTAAACCCATTACCCCTTGTCCTCTCACTACAGGCCCTAATGAAGAGTCCCTCCCCAGCATCCCTATAGCCCCCCTTCGGGTATTGGAAGGCTGCTATGAGGTCTCCACGCAGCCTTCTCTTCTCCAGGCTGAACAGCCCCAATTTTCTCAGCCTATCTTCATACGAGAGGTGCTCCAGTCCCCTGATCATCCTCGTGGCCCTCCTCTGCACTTGTTCTAACAGTTTGCTCTAGGTTATTGCTCCTGATAAAAGGGAATTAAATGCAAAGAAGTAAGTTGGAATACATCTGTATGTGGCAGCATAAAAGATCCTTCACATTAACATAGGGAGCACAATTAGTAAGGGAGCTGGCAGCAACTCATGATTACCAAGTGACCAACCCTTAGTTTGAAGTGAGAGGAGTGCTCCTTTCCTTCTCAGGAGCTCAGCAAGGGTGTGGGCATTTACAAGAAGACATAGGAGGCTAATGTGCAAAACCAAGTGTGAGGCTGGGGATACCTGAACTGTTAGGCTCCAGTCTGACCCAGAGCCACTCTCCCAACCATCAGTAGTTCTTCTTTGAAGGCAACACTTGAACCTGACTGCCCTCTGTAACTTTACTTCACATTTTGCTTCTCCATCAGAACTGTATTTGTCTTCCAGGCACCACACTTCTTCCTTCTACAGTTTCTGGCTTTTCAATGAGAACGGCTGTCCCCCATTCCGTGTACTCCTGGGTGCATCTCAAATGCCTGCAACTGCAGTATGTGATGATTCATGTTCCATCTCACTTTTTCTCTTCCCATCTGCTTCAGCAGGCTGGCTAATTACAGAAGCTGAGCCTTCTGACTTCTGAACCTCTAGGCTACATGTGACTGTTCCTTTCGAGTGTTTCTTAGGAGGGTGTGGAAAATAAGCTGGTTTTTTCTTTTTTTTTTTCTTTAATTACAACTGAGATTTCAACATCATGAAAGAACTTGAGAAGCCATTTTCAGAAAAACTTTCTGCAAGATAGTCTTTATTCTTATCTCTGCTCATAGCCACTGTATATTTCTTTTCCCACTACTTTCTCCCTCCTTTTCCTGGGAACCTGACATAGGGCGTTTGTGGAAAATAGGTAAAGAAATTGTGAAGTCTTTCAAAAATGACCATTTATTGTCACTGGATGACGAAGGAACAATGGGCAATGAGATAGGGTAACAGGACATGATGGAATTCAAGTTCTGTTTTTATTTTACAAGGAAATTAAACGTAAATCTCTTCTGAGGCTCTCATACAACTCCAATTGGGTTTTAGTGCAATTAATGTTTCAATTATTATCTGAAACTGTTGTTCCACAACACAGGTTGAGCCAACCTTAAAGCTTACTGCCCCTCTTCAAGCGGCTGTTCTGCCCCACCTTCTGCCTGGCCATGTGCTCCCTCCTGGCACTGCTCACCTCCTGGCTGGCACTAGTCCTCAGTAGGGGGAAGATTCAGCTCCTTGAACAGCAAAACCACCAGCAGTGCCTCAAAGGAAAAAAAGAAAGGAAAAAACATATATTTACAATTCAGACAAACATCAGCCTCAGTGAAGGGCTGGGACTGGGACTGTGCGGAGCAATGGGGAAGAGATGAGACAACACGATGAGCCACAACACAGCTGAATAGCTGAGACCACCCAGACCACCCAGACCACCATGGTTGGCTCTGCTGGACTCTTTTTGGGCAAGTCAGCTCTTTGCTTTGATTGCAGTGTTGCAGAAACAAATAGCTGGGAACAGGAGAATCAGGGGTCTACAACCAGAAACAAACAGAGACTGAAAAAAAGCCAGCCCCAAATACGACTTCCTCAATTCCAAGGTGAGAATCACCTCTTGCCTCACCCCTAGTCCCAGGCCTATGCCTGATGCTGTTAACATGATTTTATCTCCTACCACCACTATTCCCGTAAGCGTCAAACTTCATACTCACAAACAAGTTTCAACAGGAAGGCCAAAAGATTTGCAAATTTGACTTAAATGCTGTCCCCTTCAATAGCACCTATTAAATCTCCACAGAACTGGGCTAAGAGAAGTGTGAAATCTTGATTAGTTTCCTATGCATAGATTAAGAAAAAACTTTCTGCAGCATGAATATGTAGCATGTACTCAGTGCACAGTACTCAACTTAATTACACTGTGCCAGAGGTGCACATTTATGAAGAATACAAGGATTTTTTAATAAAAAGAAACAAAACAGCTACAAAGCAAGGTGTAGGATATTCTTGCACTGTTTATCTTGCTCAAATTATCTCTAGTGCAATCATTTACATTCTAGCTTTAAAACAGATTGTTTTAACCAGAGGAATGAAATACAGCCATAACAGATAGGACACTTCATCAGGAGAGTAAACCTGAAGGCTAGACACTGAAGAGAGAAAACATGGGGACATCTGGAGACATGCCATGGGTACACAAGTACCTGCTTAAGCAATCCAACCCCTTGGCCCACACCACTCACTGAACTCTCCCAGGTTGGCAGGGCTCATGGTAAGGTTTTTGTCAAAAACAGGGGTATCCACAGCCAATTAGGTCCATGTGCTTTTTGCTTCAATGCCAACCATTGTTAATTAGGCAAATGATCCCTCTTACCAGATATAGAGAACCAAGCAGCATCAAAGGCTTTTTGTATTAAGTGCAATAGGAATAGCAGCGCAAAAAAATTCAGTTCCTTCCCCAGACAGCTCACAGGTTAATGAAAAACTACAAGCAAGCAACAAGCAAGTGGGAAGAAAGGAAAGGATGAGAAAGCCAGGATAACAGCTGGTTACATAAACCTCTGAATCTAAGGCTTTTAAAGCAAACAAAAATTAGCTGTTCTGTTCGAGTTTTATCTGCATTAGTTTTATTTCAATTGATAGGTCTCAGAACAAACAGATGAAGTTGGAAACTGTGCCCCTTGGGGGACATTTCTAGTGGGCTAACCCAGGAATCTGTGCAGGTCTTAGCACTTTTCAGAATCTGTTTCTTTCAATTCACTGTTGGCAAAATTTGAAACAACCAACCATACAGCTGTAGTAACTTACGCTGAAGCTGTTAACTTGGTTAGGGGAACGTTAGGAACAAAGACCACTGGTTATCTGCTGTGGCTCCACATTTGTCCCAGTGCTACTCCTCTCCTGAACATTATGTGGCACGCTGCATGCATGACCAATGACTCCCCTGCAGAAGAAGGTGGTCAAGCAGAAAGATGTATTCCTCTTGCAGACAGCATTAGTGAAACCATTTCTGAAATGCAGCATCCATTTCCGTTGTTATGCTTCAGAAAGGATGTTTACCACAAAATTTTATACAGTCTCAGCACTGTAGTGGTAATAGCTGCAATCTCAGTCCATTTATCCAAGAGAAAATTAAGGGCTTACTTCACGTGAAACTACAGCTGATAGGTCCTTACCCTGAAAAATTAAGATGATAAGACATCACTGGCTGGGATCTGAGGTTAGACCACTTCAACTGATGAGCTTTTGGAACAACTGACTTATCAACGTAGTGGTTCCTCCATCACTCAACTCTCTTTATGAAGACAAATCTTCTTTTCAAAGCCAAGCTATAGCCAAACATTATAAAACAGAATTTACTGTCATGAAAATGATCACACTAGATAATCCTTTTTAGTCTTAATACCTATAAATTAGTAGTATCTCCATTATAAATAAACTATATTCTTTCAGGCATCATCAGATCAATCATGAAACTTGGATCCTAAGGCAGTGTGCAGATTCAGCAGAACAGTAAGAATGCACATGCAGAACAATAATTTAGTCCATCAAACTGCTACAGCGGAAGAAATGCACAAATAAAAAGAAAGAAAAAACAAAGAAAAAATAAAAACATTTTTAAAAGTTTCGGCTTCCTCCCTTAAAACACAGCCAGGCCACCCCACTGCCCTTATGCAAGCTGAAAGAAGAGAGAGAAGGAAAGAGACAGAGCATTGGGTATGCACACATTGTGTTTCCTTGTAAACCAACACTTTTCCTTCCCCTAGCACCAGGGCTGTAAGGCTGAGCAGGTATGGCACTTCAATTCTAGGACAGACTGCCAATGTCGTTTTTCTAGCATGAAGCTCTGGTTGCTTAGAAAAATTTTACCCACAACTTTTACTTTCCTTTATTTGGGCAGAGGAAGAAAGATGAAATAATACCCACAAGTACCTTTATGGTGAAGAGGCTTTTGACAGCTGGGGCAGTCTGGTCTAGGAGACTCTTCTTCCGTCGCACAATCAGCTCTTGTCAACTGTGGAAAATAGCATGACCCGACAGAAGAGGTTTGCTGCTCTTATTTTTCATCCTCTCAGGAAGAGGACATAACATGGAAACAAGTGTTTATGCTTTTTAAATATTTGTTTCCTGTATTTTAACTGAGTTAGGTAAATACCTAAGGCATTTTATTTATTGTACATCATTGTGGTTTTAGCTCATTCGACATGCCATCTGAAAATGCCATCACAAATAAGAGCCTCCTCTAAGCTACAGACAGAGTAACTTACATTTCCCTGTCCAACAATTTGAAACTACTTTCTTATAAAAATACTCCTTAAAAGCTTTGCTCGTTTTGATCTTAAAAGATTTCTGAGATAATGGGCACTTGTTTTTTTCTGCGACTGCCCAAAAATATCTGGCCAAAAATAGCATTATTAATACAAACAGCAAGCTTGTTGTTACAAAAGGTTTTATTATGTTCATCTGGGTAAAACCTTCTTTTCTGTGCCTGGTGACAGCCCATCACCACACATCTCAGACCATCATACGGCGGTGCCAGCTGTGGCTGAGTGCTGTTTGCTTTCCGTCTCTGATGGGGCATCTGTTGGGCTTGACTGTCCCTGAGCCCCAGACTTCACAGCATGCATTGCATAGTTAATGCTTGTGCTTTCTGTCCAGCTCCACGACCCCCAGAGGGGATTATACAACATCCCATTCACCGTCTTGACTGAAAAGCCATCTAGAAAAGAAAGAAGCCATAAAGCAAGTGATGTTCTTAAACATTGTAAGTCACTGCAACATCAAAACATTTAGAACAGCAAGCCTGAAACAGGCTGTTTCGTTCGAGCTGGGGAGCAGTGCTTCACAAGCTGGCCTTTGTCAGACAGCACCACAAGCAGCAGCAGCAGCAGGCATGACTAGTAACAGTGGGTCCCATTATTGGCAGCAGCAGCAGTAGCTCTGTGCCTGACCATGTACCATTAGCATGCTATACAGTGAACCACTGCAAAGTCATAAGCTGGAAACCCCAACTTCACCCATATCTGGTGACTGGTAATGTTTTCTGTGGGTGGAAACATTCTTCAGATTGATGTCACATGCTTCAAAGTGAAAACCTGAGCATATCGTTGGAAGGACTCTGCAAATTCCCCTTAGGAGTAGAAAAATGTAAGAAAGAGGCATAAAAATGCCATCAAGGACTCAGCACAAAAAAAAATTGATTTAGCACTCCCTCTGAGCAGCTCTCAGTTCACTGCATGGCTCTGCTGTGTCCCATCAGGGTACACGATGGAAGTACAAACACCCTATTGAAACAAATCACTGCACTGCACCTCCTTCTCCTTTTGAAGGGACAACAGAAAGAGGCACCGATATGTGACCTGGTATTAGTCATGTTCCTTACAGCAGCACTGCAAAGCGCCAGGAAAAGACCTTGCCAAGAGAACAGCTCAACTCATAATTCAGCACTGCACGAGCTATTAGGAAGCAAGAAAATAACTTGTTATAGCTGAACCCAGGACAGCTTCCTTACAGTGAACTTAAGCAAAGTGAAATATTCAGTGAGAGGGTTTTAAAACATCTGCAGAGAAGGAGGGAAATGGGTGGAACTCTTCCCAGCTCAGTGCTTTGTATATTTTAAAAGCAATCAAGCCAGGGCAATTTAATTATTTCCCCAAATCAGTATCATACAGTTTCTCAAGAACTGACTAACGAATTTGTGTTAGGTTTAATCTTCACATTTTTTAAGAAATCTTTTAGTCATATAATATGAATAAAGAGCATGGAGCAGCAACCAAAAATAAAAACACCTTCTCCCAAGGAAAGGCAACAAACTGCAGGGCAGCTCTGGAATGCCAATACAGTTATTTTCTCAAACCTGACCTAGAGCATATGGAACCACTTCAGCACATACATTCTGTCATCTGAACAGGATGGAAAACCCTGGGATTTTCATTTATGCTATCAAACAGAGGGCAGCTGTACCAGTGATTTTGTTGGAGTGACCTCTGCATCCTTAGGGCTCCACTTAGTTCATTTAGTTTATGCAAAATCCAGTAAGCAGTAGTGTCTTTAAATCAGAAATCATAATGTATCACTGGTAACTCACAGAGGAAAAGCTGTGTACTGCTGCTAGCACACACCCCACCTAATTTATCTCCTTGCCATTTCTACAGGGACCATGTGAATACCTCTCTGCATTTCCATCATCCAGCCTGGAACTCACTTGATTCCAGGAGGTGCTCCAGGTCTTCAGGGGGAACAAACTTCTCCCATTCATGTGTTCCTTCTGGTACAATGCCCAGAATTTTTTCTGCAACCACAATTCCCAGGACATAGGACAACTGTGTTCTGTTGATTGTAGTAATGAATAAAGAACCTTCAGGCTAATTAAAAGATTAAAATATTCAATTAGAAAAATATTTATTATTTTAAAAAATGTACTTTTAATGGCATAATTTGTCTATCTACAAGTCTACATGCTGCAAGAGTTAAGAATTAATTTCATCCCAGGATAAGTATTTACAAGTATACTATTAAATACAATAAAGAATATAATGTTTTAACCATATTACTCAGTAGTCCTTCAAGAGTCAACCTAATCAAAATCTACCAAAATTTAACAAAGAGGAATAAAACAACATCTGATTACATCTAGGCATAACTACGACCCTTTAAAAGCAATCCAAGAGCACATCTGATGTGATGCTAGAGCTGGAATAGAATCTTAGGAGTCAAACATCATTACAGTCAGCTTCAGTGCAGTCTGAGCCACAGCCATCGATCAACAGCAGCAACGTCATGATTTTTCTCATCTGGGTGAAATCAGAAGCAACCAGATTTCTTAAGGTCTTGCTGCAAAGCAACACTGCAATTCTGGGTAATGCCAATAACGCTTTTCTAAGGGAGGGAGGGTTGGAGAAATAAATCTCCTCTAACTTTAGTTACTGAACTTGGGAAGATGTACTTGCATGATGGAGGAGAATGGAATGTACCTCTAGAGCGTGGTTCAGACTTCAAGGTGGAGAAATGAATGCAGGTGTAGGTGCCTTCACACCCACTCAAATTAAAGCCTTAATAATAAAAGAGAAAAAATGTTCCCAATAATGAAAGCAAAAACTCTCTTACCTTTAACACCTGAGAGCAACACTTGATAAACATTTCAAGGTCAGCCACATGCTCCACTACTTCAGAAGCTACAATTACATCAAAGGTTTCCATAGACTCTTCCACAATCTCCTCCAGTGAACTGGACTTGTACTGTATTCTCTGGGCCAGGACCGGATCAAATGACTTGTGCTGATCTGCTGTTCTAATGTTGTCCTCCAGAGGATCAATTCCAGTAACTGAAGCTCCCAGTCTACCTAAAGGCTAATAATACAGAGTATAACTTATTCTCTGCATGAAAACAATTTACTTAAAGGAGTCTGCAGCTTTGAAAGGTACATACGCAAAGCAGAAAGCATCCGTGAGAGTACAAGGCAAACAAAAAAATCATGAGCTCTGACATGGCAGTTTCATATTAAATGTTCATTAAAGCAAGGAAACTCTTCCATCTGGGGGAGGTGGTGTTGATTTTCTTAGAAAATTATGCACTTCAACGGACATACTGAAATTGTCTTTTAGAATAAATTGTTCTGAACCCGCCACTATTACCTTCCAATAGAGGAAAAACAAAGGAGGAAAATCAACACAGTCCTCAAAGGGGGGAAAACAATGCAGTATTTAATTACGGTCATTACTTTCTTCAACATCCACCTGTAATGATAAATCCTCATCTCTTTTTAATGGTCACTTAATATATGATTATCTCTGGGACTTTCTCACTGCTGAGAACTAAACACTGATGTTTACTAGGATAGTATCAGGCTTGGCTGTCACTCAGGTTTCTCCCGTGTCTTCTTACTCATAGGTTAACATCTCAGCCATCACCTCTTCTGAAACTGAAACAGGCTGCAGAACATGACCACATGTATGTTATTCCAACCTGAAATTCACCGTTTGTGCAGCCTGAGAACCTGATGCAGCACTCCGGTTTTGCCAGCCTTATCAGAGATGGGCTCTCACAAGACCATAGGGTTTTGCTCAGAATAAATGAGAAGCAAAACAATAAAGAAAGCACAGGGATAGATTCAGGTCCCTCTGTAACACCACGTTTCAGATGCTGATGAAGTTCCCAGATCTGTAATAGTAAATTTACAAACAATCCCTATTGTCAGGATACAGCACTGCCCCAAGGCTGTGCAACCAAAAAGTTCCACCACAGACAGTGGCTTCTCAGTCCCAGGTTTGTGAAGACTCCTCAGAAGCAGCTGTAACATCAGCCCCTGTACCAGGAGAACCTCTCCTGATGGAGGGAAGGTCTGTCTCGGGTGTTTGACTTTATTCCCTGCACCAGGAGAACCTCTCCTGATGGAGGGAAGGTCTGTCTCGGGTGTTTGACTTTATTCCCTGCTTTTCCCATGAGATCAAAGCAAAGGCAAGAATCCCCACCCCAGTATAAGAAACTGAAGATAAGCAATCCAAAGAAATGAACATGTAAGAACAAGTCTGTAGCAGAAAACACTTCGTCAGTAATGAGGACTGTCATGATTAAAGTGCCCTTGCCTAGGCTTGTAAATTGAGAAAAGAAATGGCTGTCACACTGTAACTCCCCAGAGGAGTCTGGGCATTGTTCTTCCCCTCTCCTTTTCTTCACAGTATTTGAAATCTTACTTATCTAATGAACCTTGGAATTTCAGAACTTCTCATTACCAGCTCCTTCTCTGGGGTTTGTAGAACACTCTGCACTCCAAACCAGGCAGTAACTAATATGTCATACAAAAGAAAAGCTCCTCCGCAGAAGATCAGAAACTAGGCAGTGTAATAATAGAATAACTCAAATATTGTATGCTTTTTAACAAGAGAAACCAGAGAACCCCATTTCTTACCTCACTGAGCAGTCCACCTCCACAGCCAACGTCCAGAATCTTTACTCCAGAAAGCGGACTTCCCAGGTGGTAATTACTGCTCATGTTCAACAGAGTGTCTCTGGAACAAAAGGGATGGATTAAGAGCAAACACATGGGTGCCTTCGTAGCTGCAATACGCAGCTTAAGGGCTGGTAAGTGTTTTTGTCTTACTGACCTTATGCAGAAATAGTATGTATTATTTAAAAATCTGCCTTCAAACCCATACCTAATAAAGGGCACTCTAATATCATTCATAGAATGAAGGGCTGAATATTCTCCTTCTTCATCCCACCACTTCTGCGCGAGGAACTGGAATTTTTTAATTTCTTTGGGATCCACTGATGACCGTGAAGTGCTGAAAGGTCTCTTCACAGTGAGCCTGAATAATGAAAGCTGAATGCCATGAAACTCATACCAGTACCCATGTCAGGTAAAATATGGGAAATTCTGCATCACAATATGAAAAAGAGATAAAACTCCCACTCCTTTAGAGTCTCCAGTTACACCTGATTAATAACAAACGGATTTTATACGCTTTATGTGTACAGATGGCCAGACACCTGTGATTTTTAAGCTAGTAATTAACAAAACAAAGCTAGGCCACATTAAACTTTTAAACATTTGTGAGATTTAAAAATGACTTCACAGGACACTGTCACGAAGTAAAACTGAACTGTTACAGAAAACAGTGGTCCTTGTCACGCAGGATATTTTAGATACCACACTTACATGCTGCTTCTCATTTCGGACAGAGGGACAGGCAGAGTACTGCGGGCTTTTGGCTGTGTTTTCCAGTTGTGGTTCTGAAGGGTACCTCTCAGGCCTGCTTGAAAGGACAGATCAGCATGGTTGTCTGCAGAAATAAAAGGAAGGCAATCGAATGGAAAACATCAGCTTTACAAACCTTGTTTGACAATGCTGTGCTAGAACACCACCACTAACCACGCAAATCTTTACACAGTGGTCACTATCACAGAATCACAGAATCACAGAATAGTAAGGGCTGGAAAGGACCTCAAGATCATCGAGTTCCAACCCCCCCGCCATGGGCAGGGACACCTCCCACTAAACCATGCCATCCAACCCCACCTTGAACGCCACCAGGGATGAAGCATTCACAACTTCCCTGGGCAACCCATTCCAGGGCCTCACCACCCTCACAGTAAAGAATTTCTTCCTCACATCCAATCTAAACTTCCCCTGTTTAAGTTTAAACCCATTACCCCTTGTCCTCTCACCACAGTCCCTCATGAAGAGTCCCTCCCCAGCATCCCTATAGGCCCCCTTCAGGTATTGGAAGGCTGCTATGAGGTCTCCATGCAGCCTTCTCTTCTCCAGGCTGAACAGCCCCAATTTTCTCAGCCTATCTTCATACGGGAGGTGCTCCAGTCCCCTGATCATTTTCGTGGCCCTCCTCTGCACTTGTTCTAACACTTCCATGTCCTTTTTATGTTGAGGACACCAGAACTGCACACAATACTCCAAGTGAGGTCTCACGAGAGCAGAGTAGAGGGGCAGGATCACCTCCCTCGACCTGCTGGTCACACTCCTTTTGATGCAGCCCAGAATACGGTTGGCCTTCTGGGCTGCAAGCGCACACTGCCGTACTTGGTGGGTGCACAGGTATTAAATAAAAGAGCATGTGCTAATTCAGAACACTTGTACTTCTCAAGTTATGTACAGTGGCATTTTTCAGAGCCTGGATGAGAAGGAACTTTTGATGCAGCTGAGGTATTTCTATGACTACACAAAAACTTTTCCTCTGATGACAAGCTGTGCATACACACACCTACTGTTAATCAGTATTGGGCTCTGATTCCTGTTTCATTGCCTATTGGAGTAAAAAATACACAGCTGCTCACTCATTTTGTGTCTCATGAATTGGTGACGAAACATAAAACCTGTCAAGCAGTGCGGACACGCCAAGTCCTGACAACTGGCCTTCACACCAGCCCTGCCAACATGCACTGGCCTTTCCCAGCATAACACACACACGCGAGCCAGCTACGGCTGGGCCATCAGCACAGCGATACCGGAGTAACAGCCCCTACAGATGGGTTTAGGCGACAGCGAGCGCTGGGTGAACTGGGCGAACTACAGGTACCTCTGGGCTGACGGGATGTAAAGCAGGCAGCAGGGAGAAAACGTCTCCATTGAGTGAGCTCCGCTAGGGGTGCGTGGAGCCCACCAGTCCCCACCGCACCAGGCCTCACAGGCCGGCGTTAGCCTGGCTTGGCACTGCCAGCACGAGTGGCTCATCGCCGGCACGAAGGCGGTGCGGCGGGGCGGGCCCCCGGCTCTGCCGCGCAAAGGATCAGCCATGCCCCAGCCCAGGGCACCAAACCGGGAGCAGGTCGGGGCCCGGACGCCGAGCCCAGGCCGCGGGGACTCCACCGCGGACTGCCAGAAGCAACGGCCGGGTGGAAGCCGGTGAGAAGCTTACGGGTGAGTGAGTGAGTGAGTGAGTGAGTCGGTGAGGCGATCCCCTGCTAGGCCACCTCAGCAGCGGGGGGGGCACGCGGACCAGCCAGGCCCCGCGGACACCGCTCCGAAGCCCTCCCACCCGCGCCCTCCGCGCCCGCCTGCTCACCGCCCGCTGCCCGCCGGCGCCCCACGGTGCGGATGAGGGCACGGGCCGCCTCGCCGCCACCCCACATTGCCGCCGCCGCGCTCGCCCCGCCTCGCTCCCCTGCCGGCGCCGGGCGTGCGGCGGCGACACAGTGCCGGCTGCTTGCCGGCCCGGGCGCCGGGAAGGTTGGTTCCGCCCGGCGCGGGGCCCGGCCCGTTCGTCAGCCGTCGCAGCCCGGCAGTGCTGACCTTGACCGTGGTGGTGCCTGGCCGCCGCCCCGGGAAGCCCCTGCTGCGGCTTTAGGTGTTGTGAAGCACCGCCGCCGGTCAGAATGTTACCAAATCTGTTTAGAGATGAGTATTTATTACTACATTTTTATTAATATTTTATAAAATGCAAGGGAAGCAGAGCAAAACGCTGGACAGACAATTACAAGCACTTATTCATGCTTGCTAATACATATTTATGTATGTGCGTGTATATATATATATATATACTTCAGCTGAAGATGCGGTACAAGACAGCTGAAAACAGTGTTTTTACCTTTCCTTTCACAACAGTGAAGCGCTGTTGTGCGGCATCACTGCTGATGCAGCAGCCGGGCGCCCCTCTTACCCAGGCCATGCCAAGCCACTGTGCACCGTGGCCTGTGTCAGCAGGGCCTCACCTGGGCACCCCGCTCAGAACTAAGTTGTTTTGTGTAAATATATGTCCTCTTACTCCTGCGTGTGGACCTGATCCTTTCATATCCTGGAACAAGGAAGCATTCCTTCAGGAGAGGCTTGTTTCCATGAGACAGCAATTAGCTTTCAGTCTCTTTCATCACCAAATAACACGCTGGAGTTGCAGGGGAAGGCCTGGATTACCAGACTCCTCGCTTCTGGGAGAGGGGAGACACGGGGAGGAGCGATCCCCAACAGCCTGCACTGAATATCCATGGCTGGCAGCAGAGCTCTTGGGCCTCCAACAGCCAGGCTTAAGACAACCCTCTGGGTGCTTGGGAACTTCCCGAGGCGTGTTGCTCCTGCCTGTTACAGAGGCTGCCCTGTCGCAGTGCGCAGGCAAAGCCCTTGCTGTTGCCCAGGAGTGACAAGGCTGCCTTCCCCTCCCCATCCCTCGCCCTGGCACAGCTGCCCAGGGCCCTGAACAGAGGTTCAGCTGAAGGTTTGAATCTGCATGGCTCTTTGCGTGACTGTCGGAGCTGACAGACACAGGGAGCCCTTCTTCCCCTCCTCTCTCCCCTTGGGAGGCTTTGGCCTTTTCCGATCCACATGGTGAGCTAGTTTAACATGCTTAAATGGTAAAGAATTCAGCCAGTTTTTAAAAAGAATCATTTGCTGACACTTTATTCAGCCACAGGTCTCATGAGGAAGTCCCATGAAAACCCAAGCTGTCAGGAAGGGAGGGGTGCAGAGCAAGGCAGGGATAAGCCATGAAAGCAGGAGCTGGCAGTGCTCCTGTGCTTTCCATGCAGACGACTGCAGTAGCCGGGTTCCCTGTCCAGCCGCAGGGATGGACGTTGGCAGCCACAGGCAGGAGCATGGCCTGCACAAACCAGCCAGCAGCAGGTTTGGAGCAGTACAACCTCTTCCCTCTATCTAAGGCCAGGGTGTTTGATCCACTGACCTTGCTCAGTGCACCAACCCTCCCTGCCTGAAATCTGCCCACTGGCAGGTCTCCTGCAAATACAGTGCAATTCATCTACTAGGTAATGTTTTAGGTAACTTTTTTTAAAGGACTGCGGAAAGGCTCAAAGACCTGGTCTTAGCGGCAAATAAACACGTGTCAAAGATGCTCAGTGTGTGTGTGCACCGCTTCACTATGCACCTACCTCCCATCCAGCAAAGTTCACATTGCAGTGGACTTAGGAGTCATTAATGACACCTCAGGGCTACTGGAAAAAGAGCTCAAAGAAATCCTTTATGCTGAGACACACAGTCTCCTTAAGACACAAAACCAACTCTTCTTTCAAGCGTGCTTCTGCATATTATTCATACAGATTAATTTATTACTTGCCATTTATTTAGCACAGCAAATGCAAAATCTGGAGAGAGCCAATCCTTTTGTTGCCATTGCTTTTATATTTGTGACTTCTAAAAATTTAGTAACAAGCAATTAAATACATGCACAATGGCAAGTATTTCACTTCATAGGATAAGCTGGTTTTAAACTGGATGCAGCTATTCCATTTTTCTGTTACTAAACACAGACTTCTAAGGTAACTGTAATTAAGAGCAGCAGCCTGGGCACCAATCTCTCCCACAGGACACAAAGTCTCTCCTTAAAGACACAAACGACAACAGATTTTTTTCCCTACAAACCAGCAATTATCCCGTATTTCAAAAAGCATGTAGTTGCTCAATCTTTAAAGTCGGAATATTTTACCCAACTGGCCTGTCCATGGCCACAGCCGGTTCCTGTTCATAGATGGCGCAACGGGTGCCTTGGGGTTTGCTCACATTGGGTTTGCTGTATTCATCTTCAAAACAATTTGCATGGAAACCATTTTTCACTTGATTCCACACCATCCCTTACTTATTAAAACAATTTTTCAAGGGAAATGCCTCCAACTGTCATGCTGCTGCATGCCATTCAAAATTGTATGTCCTGCTCTCCTGCAGCGCACCAAAATGGTTTGTGCAGTGTTTATTTAGAAAAGTAAAAGAACAGAGCAGCAGCCCAATTCAGATACATTCCCATTGTGTAATATTTGTGCATTTTAATTTAAGAACACTTTAGATGTGTGGAATTAAAGACTAGATGTCATGTTAGCTTTACCGTTGAAAAACAGAAGGGAGTTATTAACCCACAAAGAACTCTAATGTAGGTGAAGCCGACATAGCACTGATGTATTTTTAATTACTTGTGTGCTGAGTATGCTGTTCAGTAAGATTTCTGAAACAGTTAAATACAGAGATCGTATGCTCTTTTTATTGGCATACAGTCACTACCCATATAAGTGCATCTGTGTCAAAAAATAATTCTCATATTTACAGGAAGTGACAGAATTCCAGTTGTTGGCAGAGTATATAAAGCTTTCCATACACAATCTTTTTTATTATTAGACAGATAATATAAAATCTGAACTGAAAATCAAATTCAATGCATCATGGAAACTGTATTCCTCAATAGCTTTTCTTAAACTTAATGCCTGCTCTCAAGAGACATCCTTCCGAGACATCTGTTATGCCACCTACTTCTCATAAAAGTCTCTCTTTTACCAAGAGCAAATCATGTACTGCAATTGGATTAATAAGTCATTATTTATAGCCACACCAATGCAATTAAAAGTCATGTGCTGCAAATTGTGCCTTATTTTGCTAACAGGTATGAGTGCATACGCTATGTAAAAGGACTTAATTGAGTGGCGGAAGTATGTTATTTATAACCAATTAACTCATTATTTATCTGTAACAGTGTTTTGATAAACATGCATCATGTATTCACCAGCCATTAGCTTGCTTAATAATGTATTTAAAATATGATTCTTTGCACTGAAGCAGTTTACTTCTAACTTATGAAAAAATTACACTGGCAAAAATGCTGCATAGCTGAGTTCTAGCTTTAGTTAAATGGATTAAACTGTTTGTGAAGACATGCTCTGCAAGTTGCCCATACTACCAGGTTTTTCTCAGAAGATACAGCCATCAAAGAGATCTTACTTTGACATTAAGCCTGTTATCTTTCTCACAGTTGATATCATAACCAGACCTAGGCACAGATCCCCAATCTTTTCCTGTATTAATGTTCCTTGTTAAGAAGGAACTGGCTGAGGAGTTATGTAGTGTGGTTTTTTTTGTTAATTAGTATTATTTCACACTCCTGTTACTAACAGCAGCAATTAATTTCCTGAAGAAGGAGGTAAAATCAGTGACCTTTTTCACTTCATGGTGATGTTAAAACCAAAAATTAAGTTACGTTGCTGTCTCATCACTGTATTAGGTTTTACGGGAATCACAGTTCTCGTAACACTAACAAAAATAAGCAGCTTGAATGTTTACATTTAATGCATGTGCCAAAATGTAAAGTTAACCTACTGTCAGTTTTCTACTGTGTACTGAGTGCCATTTATAAATATATTCCATAAAAACATCTTAAAATAGATTCTTGTTCCTGTAATATCCCTGGACATCCAGAAAGTCCTCTCTGAAAACTGGGTGAGGAATATAGTTCCAGAGCTTAACAACGTCACACAAGATCAGTTAGTTGCACATATTCCTAGTGGGGTTCAGCCTGTTTCAGTATAGCTTGTATTACAGTGACCCATATTTTACACACACAGCATATATTACTTGCTAGTCCAAATAAAAAGGTTATTAAAAATCTACTACACAGATCTAAAGAAAAAATAAGGTGTTTTTGCTTTGTTCTTCCACCCCCCCAATAGATTAATTTCATCGTGTCCATGGATTACATATTCTGACAAGTGGTTTAAGTAAAATCTTTTTCAAGTACTTTAAAAATTGTTATACCAAAAAAGCTGCCTTTTTCTTTGCTTGGTTTTTTTTCCTTAAAAAAAAAAAGTACCTTCTACAATTTAACACAGAATTCAGGTGCAAGAATTTTAAACAAAAAAAAAATGAACTAAAGAGCTTTATTGACATCACAGTACATTCAATAGTAATTTTAAGAACATTACAGCTGAAAGAGAATGGCCTGGTTTATATTCTTAATAAGCACTACCGTTCTTGGGGAAAAAAAAAAAGTAATGCAAAGAAATCCTATTAGGTATTTAATTCTGAGCAGCATTTGGAAAAAATACACCTATTTACAGATAAAAAAAAGGATTCTGGTTTCACCTACATAGCCACAATGTGCCTCTATAATGAGACAAGCCTTTATAACTCATGGAATTTTTAAACATCATAGCACTGGTGCCATAAATTCCTCAGCGTTTACGACGAAGAGGAGTCGCTGATCTGAAAAATAGAAGGAAAAGGGGGGAAAAGTTAATTGGAAAAAATAAAAGACCCCCAAACCCACACACACTTTAGATATTAACAGTTTTTAAAGATTTTTCCAAAGTTACTTTTGCCTAAGACAAAAAAAATTAACAAATACCATACTTTATTAAAAAAGTTCATATGCCGTACACATGAAGACGAATATCAAAAAATAAAAGTAAAAAGTCAGACAAAATACTTAAAAAGTATACTACCTTGATCGTGACTTAGACTTGTGTTTGCGGCTTGCCTTCTTACCAGACCTTTGAGATTTCTCCATGGAGCATGACCGAATATGCTTCGATTTCTTAGCCTTCTTTTCTTTGCTGCTTCCTGGCGATTCAGAACTACTCCTCGCACTAGATTCGGAGCCTGACCGTTTTTTGCTATCTTTGGTAGTAATCCTTTTGCATTCTTGCCTGGAATCCTGTCTTATTATTTTCACACATATGGAATCACCGCGAGTGAAAGTTCTTTCACTGTCCCTTTTTCTCTTTAATCTACTATCGTCATTATTGCCAGCTTTAGTTTCTTTTTCCTCTTTTTTGGACCTGTCTTTCCTTTTTTCCTGATCTTTCTCCCTTTCTCTGTTCTTTTTTCTGTCCTTATCTACAGCTCCACCCTGCTCCTTCTTCCTTTCTTGGTCTTTACCCTCACTTTTATGTTTGTGCCTGTTTCCAGGAGGGCTTCTACGCTGGTCTTCAGCTTTACGCCTATCCCTGCTTCTGCTGCGGCTCGCACGATTAGCTCGCCTGTCTCTAGAACGGCTACTACGTCTATCCCAGCTTCTCTCTCTTGAAGGACTCCGATTTCTTCGCCTCTCCCCTCTTTCAGCACTGTGATTTCTACTACATCTTCTCCTTTCCCTTATTTTCTCCCTGCTCCTACTTCTCTCTCTCCTATTTCTGTGGGTGTAACTCCTGCTTCTGCTGCGTCTAACTTTATGTGAAGGTGTTCTACTGCGACTGTGCCTCTTCTTCCTTTTAGGAGAGGAAGAACGTGAAGAGCTGCGACTACTACCTGAGCTACTGCTATAGGACGAACTAGATACAGTGCTGCTGCTGCTACTGCTTCTGCTATTGCTGCTACTGCTACCGCTGCTAGAGCTTCCTGACCCGCTCCTTCCTGTCCTCTCTTTACCCTCTTTTTTAAGCTCTGTATCAGGTGCAATTGCATTTGGAGATCTTTTCTTTTCATGAACCATATCTGCTTCAATTTCTTTTGCCTCCTGTGATGCTGAGTTACTGTTTTGTTCTTTGTTGATAAATTCGTTCATCTCTTTTGAAACTTTTTCACTTTGTAGCTTTTCTTCTGGGGGGAGAAAAAAAAAATAGTATGCAAAAGAAAAATGCAATTAATTTGGGGTGAAATGACAATAATTTCCATACAACTACTTTTGGCAAAACCAGACTTCCAAGCATCTTTCATAATACTTATAATAAATACAGTCTGCCATCATGCCAACTACCCACCAAAACACTTGTTGTTTTCTTTTTTTATAACTCCGAGAGAATTGCAGTCCTGGTTTAGAAAAAGTGCACACCCCACTTTTAGAAGTCCTTGATGTTATTTCATGTTTCTGTGGCTGAAGACAGAGCTCTCTAACAAATACCCTGGAGCACCAGAACTCCCGAACTCATTTATACAAACATACTTTTTCATCCTGCACCTTTCTATTCTTTCCTTCTCCTTCTTACAACACTCTTCTAGCAGTACCTACACTTCCTGCCTTCCTTCCAGACCCACTTATCTGGGTTCAAGTAATCACTGGCTGGTCTGAAGAAGCTGCATTTCCCACAGAGTGCGCACAGGCGGGCTAAGAGTAGCTGTACCTGCATGTTCTGTAGGACCACAAAAAGCCTTAGAGGAATACTTTGTGCTGTAGTGACATGGTTGTTTTTTTGAAAGAAAACACTGGGTTTAGAGCATAAGATGACTTAGATTAGTCCTAAATGCTAGCAAGTACCAGCAATTCAAATTTTTCCTTGTTTTTATAGGTTTTATAGCCAATGAATGCCAAGGAAGGGGAGAATAGTATAAAAGAGAGACTTGTAGATAATTCTTTGCTTAAGATTTAGCTCAAAAGTTAAGACCACAGTATTTAATGCAAACAGATTGTGAAGCTCTTACAAAACAAAAAATTAGTCAGTTTGGATTATATGTAAGCTTGGTAGTAGGCAACACATGGTAAGAAGACAACAAACAGAGGAATTGCAAATACATTTCTTGAAAGTAGCATAACAAATATCAGGCCAAGATCTTCACAGAACAAAATAAAGAAATTCAGACCCTCGGAGCATTTTCCCAAGATTTCCAACTTTAAAAAAAAGTTTTACTTATTTCTGCTCAAACCAGGATCCTTTGCATCACTGGCCAGGGTTCATCTCTTCTTCCTATTTTAAACTGAACCCAAGAAAAAAATAACTGACATACATTTTTAGCCAAAAAAGCCCCAAGCCCAGCCTTTTGATGTAGGCCACCAGGTCTTGAATTAACTGACGGAATAAAACTGCATCTGTAAACCCGGTGATCTTAGTGGCAACTCAGAGTCAAATCTAACCCACAAAAAAAATTCCACCTGCTCCCTGAGTTATTAGGTGATAAAGGCAGAAGCGGGACTATGCTAGGAGATGCTGTGTTATACTGTACAGTAGAACTATTCTGCCTTTCCTAAGCACCACTACTGTGAGACCCTGAATTTAGTATTCTTTGGTATTCTGGATGTATAGAGTCAGCTTCTTTACTCCAGAGTTACATTTCTGTAAATAGCCCCATGGAGATGTCCCCAAACTGACATGCAGCTCCCTGCACTAGGAATAGAACAGTCACAGGCCATCACTCAGACAATCTCCACAAAAAGCTATCCTATTATGCATACATCTTAAAATACTCAGAGAGACAGGAATATTAAGGAACCCAAAAGTTTAACTAGTTCAGCCTTTTATTAAGAGATCCATATGTCTTATTTCTAGGCCTTTAAAATAAAAGGTAAAAAGAGGAAGTCATCCATCTTGAAATAAGAAAAAAGTATGCTATTGTAATAGCACTTTGTTTCTTCTGCAGCTTATGAATTTAGCTCATGACTTCTGCCCATTGTATTTGTGTGTTGATCTACGCTGCTCTTCAGCAGTGCAAGGTGACTGTGATTCCCTTCTGACCAACATTATTGGTACAAAAGGACAAACCCTGCCTTCCACGGAGAAGACGACTTAAATTAGAGATTTAGTTTTGGTTCTATTTTAAAATCAAGCCTGCCACCTTACCACAGGCTAACTGTGAACTGACTGGGTTCAGTTATCTTTCCCCAGTATTAGGTATAAAACCCCAGTTATGAAGAACCAACATGTGGAAACAAACCTCCACTGCAACGGAGAACAGCGAGTTTGAAGAAGCTGCAGCCTACCACTGTACGTTCTGAATGGAGCACTGCTCAATATTATGTAACAGAAAAGCATGTTTTTCACATGATGCAAAATATGCTTTATATATTTAAAAGTATATACAACTTTAAGGAATCAAGTTTATACAAACTGCAGTCTGGTGTAGAAACGTGAAATTTACAGTCCAGTCACAACTGAGATACTAATAATTTTTAAAAAATACATTATACACACACATGAATTTTTATAAAGCAATACTAGTATTTTTACAGTACAATATCTACAGCATATAGATATGCACCATGCCTTAACTCTGAAGAAGAATATTTTACTGAAAACACTATATGGATTTTTTTCTCACTATAAATAAAAGCAGCAAACCCCATTTTGATCAAGTAGCTCAAACATCTTTTTTGTGAAAACTTTTTAAAGAACATTATTTCTAAATTTGTTTTGATATTTTTTGGCTTAAAATGGATTTTCTCTAGGAAGTAAACTATATACAGCAGTGTATGTACCATATGTGTATGTAAGTAACGGTATATGTAAGCAATATATGTAAGAAGACAGGATATGACTTACCTTCTAGCTGTTTTTCTAGTAGTAGTTGCTGTTCTCTCTCTTTTCTCCAAAATGCTTCCTGTTTTTGCCTGATTCTGTGTCGTAATTCCTCATCATCAGTATCAGATGATTCAGAGCCTCTGTCACTCCTCTCATCTTCACTGTCTCCTGATCCATAACCACCCAGTCCACCTGCGTGCATAAAGTCCAGTCTATCACGAGGAAAGATTAAGCTTTGTTCCTAATATTTCTGTGGGGCAAAGAGGAGAGTAACATTCCCCTTCCTTCACTTCCTCTTCTCTGATGAAGTCACTTTATTCTGGTAAGCGCCAATGGTGTTTGACTGGTGTGATCAAGGCCCCCATATCTGCATTGATGCTCACTGTCTGGTTCTACTTCTTCTGGAATGTCTATTTTCAGCAGGCAACCACTGTGATCATGGTACTTTTTCCATTGCATGGAAGAGCAAAAAAGCTCTCTGCGAAGATCGTAACAGTGCCTGCCTCTGTATCAGCAACCGGACAGAAAATGCCTGGGACCTTTCCCAGAAGACACCTCTGAAATTACTTCAGCCGCCTCCGTAGTCCAAGGCTACCGAAATTCTGAATGCCATTTCAATTTTCCTATATTGATTTAGAAAACACTGCACTTTGACAGGTATGGAGATGGAACAGAAATGGACTTTCTTCTCCCCTAGAGATATTAATAATTACTGGACTGATAAGAAAGATAAAGTCAATTTAAACAACTGACATGGAGATATCTTACTTTTTTTCAGGCTGAGGTTCTTATGATCTTTATGGCTTAGTTTTAAAACATGTGAATAATTGTGATAACATTCAACCTAATTAATCAGAATTCCAAGTTACAAACATATAACTGATCACTGACACTGGTAAGTCTTAGATGATAAAAAGCATATTGGGAAAGATCTTTTGCCACTGTTTCTCAAGCTGGGATTTTTCCTGTGTTGTTTCTGGTAATATATGATATGGGAGCCTCTGTGCTTATGTAGCTTAGGGAAAATAATAATACCAAAGATAAAAAATATTTTTATTTCTAGACTCTCATATTAATCTATCAGCTTTCCCTTCCGGCTTGGATGGATCAAAACAGGAAAGAAATACAAACAGTATTCCTCTCTCTGAAGACTGCAGTATGCTTCTGAAACAATCATACTTTGAAAAGTAAATTTATCTGAAGTTTTTACGTATTTTCAAAATTAGGGATAGATTCTCACACGCTAACTCACACTGACTAGTCCTTTACTCCAAAAACCATCCCACTTATATCATTAGGATCACCTGTGGAACAAACAAAAGTGCTGATAAAGTTATCAGAAAGTGACCCATACTCGTGGGCAATGAAAATCTAGTTTCAAAATGCAATTCTAGAAACGCAAGGCAAGAGTGAAACTCCCCCTTTAAGCCCTCTCAAAAATAAGGAACATACTTACCGAGCCCAGTGAGGGAAGCCAGTGCACTGGACTGTGCCAGCTGTTTTGCAGGAGCTTTGTATCACATCAACAACAGGAACAACATGTTAACACAAATAGCCACGATTTCATAGTCATGAGTCTATGGTATTGTTAAATCTACTACTATTGCTGTTCTTTGGAGGGAGAGAAGAAACATTAAAAATGCATCATCCATTTAAAACCACTTCTAGATTTTCTGACCACGAAGATTTAGAATTTAACTGCAAATTAACAGTGACAGAAAAAAAGACACAAATATATACTCATAAATCACTTTCCAAGTTACAGCATCTGCACATCATTTTCAAGTTTCAGTAGTTACATGTTTAGATTACTCAGTTATGTTAAAGAAATCTTATGCAAGTACAATATGTGTTAATAGCGAAAGGAAATTAATTACTAATTGAGGACTCAACACTTGTCTCTTTTCACTTCTGAACAGCTAAGAACTTGAAATAAAGATGACAGCATTAAGAAACAGCTACAACTCAAGAGCCATTGACACACAGGTACCATTTTATCTAAAATGAATTGTATGAAAGAAATGGAGTAACTGAAGTAACTCACAATACACTGCACAGGATGACAGTACATGATTACTGGATTTGAACTCTACCAAGTTGGGTGCATTATACTAAAATTGTTCTTGGGGAATAACTACGGAGGTTAAATGCTCTAGAGACATGCAAATACAGAATATTCACTGAAGAAACTAACAAAAAACCCAAAAGGAGCTGGCATACCTTTAGTTGCTTTACGGTGAACATCTTTGGCCACGTAATAAATTTCTTCATTTGTGACATCTAAGAGAATCTCTGTCAGCAGCATTTTCGTCAGCATCATCTGAAGTAAATTGTATTTACAATTAAAGACCAAAACATCTTGAATAAATACGATATTCAAATTATATCCATAGAGCTTTCCTTCTTTTGATGGCTGTTAAAATACTCTCCTACATGTGTTATTTTATGACTTTTCATAACATATGATTTAAAAACATAGGTCTGAAACTGTTTAAATTTGACCTGACTTCAAAAATTTTAGAGCAGTTTGTATTCTGACTGTGAACTGTATCCATGTGTATTATACATCGCTGATTCCTAATGTCAAAAATGATACAATGAATGAGTATGTAAATCAGAAATGTACTTGGACTGATCCCATTTATCTTTCAAAAAAGAATAAAGAGCACATTTACGTCTGGTACACTCTCTCACTGACCCCAATCTTGCAAAAATCATCAGAGGTAACTCATACAGGATTTTATTATGACATACTTCCTACAAAAAATTGAAAATGTTGATAGCTAGTTCTCCAAGCTGCTCAGTCTGGCCACGCGCTTTGCAAATATACGGGGCTTTCAATTAACAAAGTTTCAGTTGTACAATTAGCAACTTGGATTTCAAAATATGAAGTTTCTAAGTTCCTGGTGACATAGCAAAATTGTTGCTCATCTAGGACTTCCCTGCAAGAATACATTTCTAGAACTCCCTTTCACAGGAATTAAAGTTTAGGCGTAGATTTCAGACACATACACTTAACCATCAAAAGTTTTCAGAAATTTGACAAATTAAGCAAAACCACAGAATTAATAATGATCAGCGTGTAAAGATCACAGTCATTACATTATTTCACTGTTGTGCTAAACATAAATTATGTAACCTATATCCTTGCATATATGAGAAAGCAAGCAATACAGAGACATGCAAATATAACTGCTTTACAGTATGATGTGTGCTATACCTCTACTGACAGCATAGAATCATAGAATCAGAGAATAGTTAGGGTTGGAAAGGACCTTAAGATCATCTAGTTCCAACCCCCCTGCCACGGGCAGGGACACCTCACACTAAACCATGTCACCCAAGGCTATGTCCAACCCCGTCTTGAATACCACCAGGGATGGAGCATTCACAACTTCCCTGGGCAACCCATTCCAGTGCCTCACCACCCTTACAGTAAACAATTTCTTCCTCATATCCAATCTACACTTCCCCTGTTTAAGTTTGAACCTGTTACCCCTTGTCCTCTCATTACAGTCCCTCATGAAGAGTGTTTTACTTTGCTATGCCTGGAAAATAGGAGCAAACAGACAGAAACATTCAGAACTACATTAATACCATTTGATACTCCTTTTCTTCTTCTGTCATTTCTGGTTCACTTTGCTCCTCTTGAGGAGCTGGGGATGGACTCCTGCTGGTTTTCCCAACACTTACAGCTTCTGTGTTTTCAGCATCTTCATCTTCCTCATCACTGTCCTACAAGAATAGCATCATACATTTCAGGGAAAACTTTGATGCCAAGCTCATTAGTGTCTATTGACGATAGTCAACCTGATTTACTTTGTACTGAAGTCTGTATTACAGTTATAAAACTCTACTTCTCCCCTCCTAATAAACATGCAACTCCCTCTCTACCCACAGGAGATAACAAAATACATAGCTGTCAGTTCACTGCCAGAGAGGTCCTTAGAACAGCAAACAACTGAGATAACTGCTAAAGTGAACGGAACACCAGGTTTCCTAAATGGGCTCAGTTTAGCAAATACAGGTATCTGAGTTTGTTCGGCTGCTTCAAAGACCATGTATGTTCCCAAAATACAGAAAAGAAAAAAAAAAAAAAGCCCAATTTCATTCTTGCTTCTTTGCTACACAGATCAAATAGGATACTTTTACCTTTCAGATATTAGCAACTCCAAAACACCAAGTAATTATCTACAAAGCAGCAGCTTAACCTTAGTTTTAAGCAACAAAAACGAAGAGAACCAGGAATACACAGTCTCTCTTTTGAGGAGACCAGGAAGTTGATACCTTTCAGGAAATACAAATCTGAGCAAAAGGCAAACACTTCTACTTACAAATTTACTTTTCTGAGGTAGCCGTGGGCCATCCCCTTCTCCAGCCTCCTCGCTTTCCTTTTTTTCTTTTTTAGACAACTGTGAACGTTGTTGCTCCATCCTCTCTTTTTCCAACTTTTTCTGTTTTTCTCGTTCCATCTTTTCCAGGCCCTCACGAATCCAGGCAGGCAGGGTTCTACGCTTCACAGCATCTGCATAAACAAGGTTTACAGTTCTGTAAGATGAACAAACCCTTCCCCCCAAAAGCAGAAAAAAACCCAACCAAAACAAGCAAACCCAAAGAAATAAACCCTTCACCCCAATCCAAAAATGCCACACATCTGATTGTGGGAAGAAAAAAAAAAAAAAAAAGGCATTTACAATAGCTTTGCCTTTCCCTTCTTTTTTACTGTATATATATATATATATATATATACACACACATATGTGTGTGTGTGTGTGTGTGTGTGTGTGTGTAAAAAAAAAAAAAAGTCTTCAAATTTTTATGGTTTTTTATTAAGGAGTGGTTAACATGTACCAATCTGTGGAGGTTCCTGCTTCACAGGCATCGTGATAGGTGAACGCTGTCGGTCTCTGAATGAGGGTCTTTCCCTTCGATTTTGAGGAGGTGCAGAAGGTGCGGGTGGACCTGGTGGTCCTGGTGGTCCTGGCTGCCAATAAGGTTGGTGAAAGCCACCTTGAGGTGGACCAAAAGCAGCCCCATGCTGAAAGAGTAATGCAGTTTATTTTTCTTCACATGGTAACACCAAATACAGCATGTGCGCAAGTCCATGCAAGTAGAAATCCACGATTTCTAGGCTACTGAGTGCTCTCAATCTCTTTCTGTGGTCCCCAAGAAACAAGTTTTCCTTAAATATTTAATGAGCCAACTTAGATTTAAGCGGGGATCCTAGCAAAGCTGAAAAGGCTTCAACCAGTCTCCTTTCATACTGTGCTAAACATTAAGCCCAGCAACCACCACCTATCTCCAGCAGTTCCTTACCAGCTTAACATCAGAGCATGCAGTTAAATGAAGAGTACACAAAATTAAAAAGTCTACCTATGGGAGCAGTCTTTCCTTGTAACTACAACATGAGGTCAAAAATGTAAAGTTCAAGTTTTTATTACAAAAGCATTTTGCACTGTGCACTTTCCACAAATCTTTCACAGCTGCTATTAATATGGCTGATTAAAATATTAACTGCATCAATATGCAAGTTTAGTAGAGACCCTTGGTACTGAGGAAGCTGTATACAATACGAAAGTCACAAGTCTTGAAGCAAAGATAGGGGGATGGGAGTGCTTCAGTATTTTCTGCCCAGAAATGCCTAATTAAACTATTTAAGAGGAGAGTGTTTAGGAAGAGAGTTACAACATCAAATCTGTTTTTATTATATTGTACTATGTATTTAAGTCACTAGAGTTAAAAACACTTCCACTACAATTTCAGCTCAAGCATCCTCTTATTCACTGCAAAACAAGTTTTCTGTAGAATTTAGAAAAATTAATTTTAAGAGTTGATCCCACAATAGTAAACAAAGGAAATTATAATAAACTAGTGTATTTGAAAATTACTGGTTCACTTCCTAACAATACTGCTGAGAAGGAGAATTTAATACTAGAAAAAAAAGTAGGCCAGAAGATAAACCCTCATTTCTACCCATCTTCACTTAGGTTTATTTATGAACAGGAGGTAGGTGTTTTAACAGGTACAGCTGGTCATTTATATCAAAGTTTTTGGAAGAAAAATACTGAAAACAGGGAGAAGATCAAAAAACTTTGTATTTAAAGATATGTGCAATGCCTCCTGCTATTATGAGTGCTAAAACCACCTATAGATTTATTATGCTATGTAATTTATATGCCAGAATGAAGAAAAAAAAAGTGTATGTGGATTTTTTAGAAATACCATTGTTTATTCAAAGAATCACAGTAGATAGATATGGAGAGGCTCAATGGATCATCCAGTCTATCTCCCTGCAGATATAGGACTGTTCCCTATGGTACGTTATCTAGTGGTTTTAAGTATGCATTTCTGAGATTATTTTTTTTCTCTTCCTCCTCTGTTTTTTTTTTACTGTTTTGGTTTGGTTGTTTTTTTTTTTTTTTTTTTTTTTTTTTTTTTTTTTTTTTTTTTCAAACCACAAAACTACATAATGTTAATTTCTACACTGGAACATGATGATTCATTTTAATATTGCAGACAACAGCCATTTCTCATTACTAGTATAGGAAAAAAAAACACACCCTTTCGCCTCAGAACAGAACTGAAAACTAAAGTCTCTTCTGCAAAGTATTTGGTAAAAACGTATCTTAGCAGATAACAGATTCTGCAGATGTTTGTAGAACTGAAGAATGAAAGTCGCCGCTAGATGATATTAGAGGAACACATCCACGGAAGACACTTGGCGCGCCTACAATATTAAAGCAACAAATATGTTTCACCTGATAGTCAAACTGGTTCACTGGCCCCATTGCAAAGTTATCGGGAGGTCCCCCAAAGTTGTGATTGTTCTGGTTAAACATATGCCTGTTGTCGGAAGCAAATTCCCCACTGTCCTGACTGTTGCTGTCTTCAGACGAAGGAACAATTTCCATTTGACCTGGGGTTGGAGTCATCCACTGCTGATCTGGAGGTGGGTGTGGGGGCTGGTGAGGCATTCCCCATTCTGTTTAGGATTTAGAATATAATTCAATACCAAGTGAGTATAATTTATGAGTCACCAATCACTCAATGTTTTTGTATTTCTCAAAAGGTTCCTCAAAGCAGCACAGATGATGAACTTATGAAGAATCATTCACCTACAGACTGTACTATACTGTCTCAACAATTTCTTCAACTAACTGAAGGAAATACAAATAGCTGTAGCTGAACTAACACCCAGGGGCTGGGGGCAGAAGTGGATGTACACAGACACAATGTAAATTTGTTTTTATAAATTTCCAGTGATACTGAGTCCATAGCACTTATAAATTGTACAAACTGTAACAGAAGTGACCCTACTTCTCTACTTCAACTTTCTAAGTAATGAGCTATTTTATTCCTTCACATAACAGTCTTAGAAGACCTATTACAGAAAGCTAATGGTTGTCTGAGCAGCACAGCCACTGAAGCCTGCTTTCCAAAGTATTATGTCTTTAGGTGATTCCCAGGATTCTATAATACGTAGCGGAGGTCCTAGCATAAGCTACAGACATAAGACCTCAAACATAAGCTACAGCTGGCTAACAGAGTGAAAAGTGCTTAAGGAATGAATTAATAGGTCATGTGGCCATAACCTTTGTCTTCCTAGGAAATAAGTCTAAATACTCCTAAAGTATTCTAAAGGACAGAATCCTTTAAATACAGCTTACAAGAATTATTGATCATAAATGTGTTCACATTTGACACCATTTAAATGTTCAATTTACCTCAAGTCAAATGACTAGAAAGCTTGCAAGTTGCATACAAGAGATGCTCATTTCACTTGTGCCATTTTGCTTTTCTTATTAATAGCATGTAAAGGACTTTTGGATCCAAAAAGAAACTTGGAAGGATATGGAGAACAATTAAGCTTTGTAGGAACAGAGTAAATATGCGAAGAAAACTCTGGGTAGCAGTGCACACTACAATTCAGTTTGTCTGCTTTTACACATTAAGAATAACATTGGCTAAATTAAGGGAAGCTAGGTCATATCTTCATCAGCATGGTCTTTATCAGCATCCCAAAAAACTGGGAAAACAGCATATCCTTTGAATGAGATACTCAATCATAACAAAATGCACTGGCACATTGTTTCCTGTTAACAAAAGGTGTTACATTCTTCTTACTCCTAGATCTAGGCTGTTTTCCTGTTCTGCGTTTTCTGTGTGAGCTTGGGCACCAAGCATTTATGATTATCAGTAAAAATGTCTTCCTCACTTTTACCATTCTGTGACTGTTTACAAAAGATACCATTTAAGATATTATTCTCTTTCACCTCAGAGATGGCAAAGCATAGGATGAATATGCTTTATGTGAGCATACTCACACACCACAGGATCATATGAAAAACAAAGTTGTCCAATAATGACACAGTATTTCTGTGAAAACCTCTACTTACTTATACAGAAATACTGCTAGAATAAACTCTGTGTACTGCCACATAGTAAAGTCCAAATTCTTACATATGGCTACAATAACTAAGAGCCCAGAGCAGGCAGGTGAAACTTATGCAAAACCTGATGGCTACCTCCCTTTTGTAAAGCATACGTCAGAACTGCCAAGGACATTTTCAGCCTACTTCTATGAAGCACTGCAATAAACAAAATATGAATAGTCACAGTGAAAACTGGAGGTGTTACTCTTTCAATCATTAATAGAACCAAGCACGAAGTGCAGTTTTCACCAAGATGACAGAAAGCATGCCTAAAGGCTTACTAACCACCTTGCTCATGCATTTCCAATTGCATTACAGAATGGTGAGGTAACAAATCTCTCAGAAAACAACTCCAGAAAAATTTTAGCAGAAAATATCCAATCTCTACCCCATGCTTATTGCCAGTGTTACTTTATGAAGTTTTAAAAAGAAAATAAATTTTTGACCAAAGCTGAAGTTTTGAAGAAGTCATAAAGAACTGAAAACAATTGGTATTAACAGAAGCATTCAATCAACTTGAACTTCCAGTAACTGAAAAATTATGCAGATGACAATCAGATACGTAAGTAAAAACTGGAAAATACTAAGTATATGAAACTGAGAACCGCAGAAACAACTAGGTCGGAAAAGGCCTTTAAGATCACCAAGTAAAAACCATTACCCCATGACTGCCAAGTCCACCACTAAATCATGTCACTAAGGGCCTCATCTACATGGTGTTTGAACACTTCCAGGGACAATGATTCTACCACTTCCCTGGGAAGCCCATTCCAATGCACGAAAACATATTTTCAGATCAAATTTTGCTCATCTCACTTTTCAGCATTTTAAGACACCCAAAGCCAGCATCTACAAGCTATATTGTGAACTCATTCTACATGTCAAGATTACACAAGAAGCAGGTATTACACTACAGGAGAGGGCAACATATGCTCTTCAATTCTGAGGCATCCTGTTGCCTTCAGTGCTGCTGTTCCTAGTGCAGTGGGATAAGCGAACACAAGAAAACATGAAATTATGTGAAATTAGACCAAAAGTCTTTGTAAGTCGTTGAGACCACCACATTGAAGAGTGAATGTATTTCTTATCTTTGCATGAACTTATATTTGTGAGTCACTTCAAGTATCTTTTGATAGTTTACACTGCCATATGTTTATGAGCTATTATTGACTGCAGCCATACTTTTTCCAAACATCACCTAAAAGCTTTTACAAGCTGAAAAAATGAAATGTATTGCACCTGTATCCAGGAAACCTAATCCTACTGAAACAATTCCTTTGGATTTACTTTAAGACCTGTAAGATACATCAAGCTTTAACTTACTGCACAAACAATGTTTTTCAATTTAGTAGAGCTTTCATGAAAGCATGCACACAAAACTAAGGTGGTGTTGGGGTTTTTTCCCCTTTTTTGTGGTGTTTTTTTTTTTTTTTTTTTTTTTTCCACCCAATATTCTGGAAGCATCTAACAGATGGAGAATTTGCATTTAGCTCCAGGAAGGATACAGCTCAAAACTATCTTAACCTTTCTCCCCTTTTGTTCCTGGGTGCTTGGAATGTGTCCTTGCATTTCCTGCATAAGCAGATCCTATCTCATTAAGGGTGAATTTGGGGTTTTTTTTTGCTAAGGAGAACTGAGGAGAAGAAAGCCTAGACTTACAGCACTGTTGTTGATTTGCTGCTTGTCTATGTGTAGCAGGTCTCTTTACTTTTTTGCATGTTACCTAGAAACATCCTCAAACTGCGAAAGTAGAAGAATCCTTGACATGGTCCTTAAAGGTGACGGATTGTGGACAAGAGGATTCCTTGTCTTCAATTGCTTATCTTAAAAGTTGTGATGAAATGTCCTATATCAAAAGGAGCTTGACCAGCAGGTCGAGGGAGGTGATCCTGCCCCTCTACTCTGATCTCATGAGACCTCACTTGGAGTATTGTGTCCTCAATATAAAAAGGACATGGAACTGTTGGAACAGATCCAGAGGAGGGCCACGAGGATGATTAGGGGGCTAGAGCACCTCCCATATGAAGACAGGCTGAGATAGGTGGGGCTGTTCAGCCTGGAGAAGAGAAGGTTACATGGAGACCTCATAGCAGCCTTCCAGCACCTGAAGAGGGCCTATAAGGATGCTGGGGAGGGACTCTTCATTAGGAACTGTAGTGATAGGACAAGGGGTAACAGATTAAAACTTAAACAGGGGAAGTTTAGGTTGGATATGAGGAAGAAATTCTTTACTGTAAGGGTGGTGAGGCACTGGAATGGGTCGCCCAGGGAAGTTGTGAATGCTCCATCCCTGGTGGTGTTCAAGGCCAGGTTGGACAGAGCCTTGGGTGACATGGTTTAGTGGGAGGTGTCCCTGCCCATGGCAGGGGAGCTGGAACTAGATGATCTTAAGGTCCTTTCCAACCCTAACTATTCTATGATTCAATGATTCTAAGATGTAAGAATAAGAACCCAGGGAAATAAATAGTGTGAATTGCAGTTATCTTTCTACAACATTCAGGGACAGAACAAATCTTTCACATATGTATATTATAAACCAGATTTATTTTATACACAGATTATCAAGTTGTGTTATCAGTCCTTTGTGCCTGTACTGTTACACATTTTGTGGAACACTTGACTGGGAAGTAGCAGCTGTGATACTCAGTTATGATGCTACTGGTAGTTTTGCATCTTGAAACCTGAGGGACACACCTAAAAATGTCTGACAAAATTAAAATTTCATCATATATTAAAAAAAATAAAAATTAATGAATGGGAAGGACAAACCTGGCTGCCACATTCTGTTGAAGTTGGGATCCCCCTGAAAATTATTATGGTTGTTTGGACCAGACTCTATTCCTGAAATATCCTGTCCGTTTGGCATCATTCCTTGTTGTTCCACTACACTCTGTTGCCCTGAGGCTTCTCGCTGAGCAATCCATGCTTGAGCTAATGCAGCCCAGTCAATCTGGCCTAAAATAAACAGAGGAAACTTAAAAGGTTAGTATTCACATGTCTGAAGTTTAAATGTTTCTCAATTACATGTATCACTGCTCAAGAGAAATGGTCAACGTTTACCTTCAGCAAGTACCATGAGCACCATTAAAACATACTCACAGTGTAGAGTAAAACAAACTGAAAGCAAATGTCAGGGTACATACTTGCTGAAGTAGCGTTTCTCTGCATATGTTCAAAATGCTGTAAGGCAGATTATTTCAGGTTCACGTTAGCACTGAATGGGTGGTAGCAATACACTTTTTACCTAAGTGATCTAATTTTGATATCAGAAGGAAATATACATATATATAGCCTTAATTTCTAAATTCAAGTCTAAGAAAGATTCATAGTTATAAAACTACATTTTGCAATGTATAGTCTTTGTATAACCCCCGATTTCTAGAGTGCATATTTCTCTCCCCTTTAATTTACTACCATTCCTTACAGTAAGTTAAGTTGCACTCTCAGATGAGGACACTAGTCTGTATTCTGCTCATTATCAAGTCAGGAAATCTCTCTAGTGAAGTTAGAAAAACTGAAATGATAGAAAGCAATGTAAAACCTGTGTGCCCAATCACTCAGAGTATCAAATACACACCTCTGCTCTCTTTTATCTATTCCTATATTTCTCGATGCTTTGAATTGCTGTCACCTCACTCTCAATTTCAGGTTTATCGTTTTGGTGAGTTTATTTTTTTGGTGGGGGAAAGAAATCCAAACAAGAGATCATGATCACTGCTGTAACCTAAAACAAATATCATACTGATCTTCCAGTGAGAGTTTTTCTGTGTATAAACTCGCATTAGCATTTCTGCCACACAAGCACTAACTAAAAAGCAGAATTCCTCAAATAAATGATTCATCTTGGCTATAGAACTGGCAGAAATACAGATTCTGTAACTCACAGGGATAGATTCTGCAAAAGTGTGTAAGGTCTAAATGTTAATCGGTATGACTGGTAAAATGTTGATAATTTGTCCAGCATAACTCAGGTTGCTTGTCTGTACTTTGCATATTAAATATTAACTATGTCAAAATATTTGGAATTGATGCTTTCTATTTTTCTAGCTCTTCAGAAACAGACTATAAATGTATTATCTTGAGAGCAGCTACAAAAAAAGCAACTATCAGTCATGCTCTGAACAAAGATTCAAAAATTCAGTTGACAACAGGAAAAATAAAGGAATCCACAAAGCTTTCCATATACTTACTTGGATCTTGCTGGTGCTGAAATGACTGCATCCACTGCTGTTGGTTCAAAGGCCATTGCTGCCAAGGTTGTCCACCTTGATCCCACATCTTTTAAGTCTTTATATAGTCTATATTTCAACTAAAAATAATAGTTGTATGTTTAAATAGATGCCCATGAAATATCACATAACTGAAACTTACATAACTGCAGATATAGTTAAGCCTTGCAAAGCAAGCTGAAGCAATGCTGGCTTAATATTTTAAGCTGGAGGAAATGGTTCATCCTTTAGAGTAATATCTACAAATATTATCATCAGATTTCAGAAGCCCAGTATGCTTTCTCTGTATTTTCACAAAGAAATTAACTACAAAATGACGTTCAAGGAGAGGTCTGACAAGTTTATAAGACAAGAACTCATCTGACAGTAAATGCAATTTAAAATCAAAATGTAAAAGACATTAAGTGATATCCTTGCCTGCTTCTGAGGGAAAAGATGTGTATTTTTCTATACAAGTGTCATGCAAGTCTGTTAAGCGAGACAAAGGAAAATCACTGAATGGTAAAACACATCATTAATGACTGCACAGGTACAACATGGTGTCCACATGCATTTTTTGTGCTGTACAGGCTCATTGTAATTTCTAAATAACACATGCTTTCTGAGGAAGAAGGAAAAAAACCCACAAGCCTCCACTCAGCTGCACATTTACTACATGGTCTCTTAAGATCATGAGAAACATTTGCTGGCGCTGTGCTCTATGTCCTGAGCGGGCAGCAGCAGCTCTAGGGCCTGATGGCTCCATAACCTGCTTTAAGTGAAGCTCCAGGACCAGCTTTGCAAGAATCTGACAAGGCAGAGCAGCCTACCAGGTCGGTATGCCTATAATGGAATACCAGCTCTTTCTGGTCATTCGTACCTCCTGCATACACCTAATCCGCTAGGACACATGGAGGACCAGACAGTGGCCACCTACACTGCTCCAAACAGCTTTTCTGAAGACAAACCCTGGGCACAGTTTTGAGAACATTCCAGAAGCTGTTCCCAAACATCAGTAGGGTAAGACTCCCTCTGTCCTACCCGCTTCTCAACAGGCTTTACTCTCAAAGAACATATCCTCATACCATTCACCAGACAATCCTCTATTTCATGCTATAAAACCATTACCCATGTAGGTTATTTCAAATACTGCAAACTTAAAAGAAACAGAAACATTCATTCACAGGAGGAGCACACAAAACCTCATCATGGCTCACAGCCAAGTGCAATACAGGATAGATGAGTACAGCCTGTCAACTTCAGAAGAAAGTAGCTCAGAGCAGCCAGTGTCACTCAGGTGACCAGCCAGGAACATAACCCCAACCACTCTTTACAGAGCAGGACGCAAGCAGCCCTACAGACAGAGCTGGCTTTCAGCGCACAGAAAACCAATTAGAGGGGATCCTACTTGCAAAGGGATTTCATGCTTAGGGCTTACAAATTCATACAAATAATTGCATGACTGCATAGGAAGTGAGCATCACACTGCAAAAAAACACACAACAAAAAAAAAGCTGTACAGAACATCACGGGGTGTTGCATTGTGCAGAGATGAATGCAAGCTTGTATCTTGCACGCTTCTGTCATATTTTATTTTTAATCTGAAAAACTGGAGAACACTTTTGTTCTGAGGCCACTTATATTCAAGCCAGCAAAAAATTATACATGTATGGCTCAGAAAAAGTCAGTTGCAAATGCCTTTTGGGGGGGGGACAGGAATGGAAGGGAGGAGGTTTAAACAAGACCAGATCAACTTGAGAACAGAGGGAGCACTGGGCAAATCCTACTTTACTGTTTTCACTATCTTTTCCTACCAAATTAAGTATGGTGATTGTTTTTTTGTGGCAGGGTTTTTGGTTTCGTGTTTTTTTCTTCTGTCGTCTTTTCCTTTTTGCATTTTTATCTGTACCTAGGGAATTAACTTTCTTATACCAACTGAGTGCAAGGCTGGCTAACAATGCACTCAATGCAGCATTTAAGCAGACCCTGACATGCATAGCTCTCCAAATACTCCTATGTACATATTTCATACACTAAGCATGAAGTAGTAACCTCATACACTATTTCCACCCTAAAGAAGATAAAGTAAGTTTCTTCCTCCCTTCAGTTCATCTTTCCATCCAGAATCCAAATTCTTTCAACTGTCAAAATAAACTTAACATCTTAAACCAAAGTTGTAACAACTGTGGTTCGAGATAACCACTAGCCTCAAAGCACTGCACAGCCTCTCCCTTTGTTCCCCGCTGTTAAATCACACTAACAATAATAAAATTTCAGTAATTCTGGTAGCATTTTTTTACCTAAATACGTAATACCTTGGAAAAAATGAGATCTACTATAATGTGTTACATGTATTTTTAATATAATACAATGTATTTTTACTAAAAAAAAAAACCTCAACAAAAGATCTAGAAGATTAAATTGTTCCATCAATAATGTAAGAGGCAGGTTTGCATATAATTCAATTAAAAAAATAAAAACGAAACAGTTAAATATCAATTTATCTCACAGAAGTGTAACAATATTAAGGGCACCTCTACAAATTCAACTGAAGTGGAACCTCCTACAGACAGCTTTTACTTGATAGGATCAGATGAGGTTTAATTTTATTGGACTGTCTATGTATCTCTGTCCTAAAATCTTGGATATTTTGGATTTTTTTTTTACATGTTCCAGCTAACACAATTAGCTTGTAAGAAACTTCTGTACCTGTCAAAACGCTTATCGGTTATCTGTTTCTCATGGATTCTGCACTGAAAAGGACATTTAGTATTTAAGCCTTTTCTTATTTGCAGGCCTTGATTCTCACTGTGGACAAGCTGAAGCACCAGTCTGGACATTAAAAAGGTCTAAGGTAGCAAATCCCTTCAGATCTCCTGTGCCTATCCTGCCCCTGAAACAGCAACTATCTTATCATTTTATAAAGTGTTCAAAGAAATTAATTCAACTTTTTGGTGATGGGGAGATAAATTATTCTGCAGCTGTATCAACTGGCATCTGAAAAGGTGACCAAGAGACACAGAAGACGGGCAGTGACTTTAGGCACCAACTTTAGGCAGCAGCAGCAACATTCATTCCCATCCTGGCTTCCCTCTAAGCAAGTTATCATGCCCTAGGATGTCGAGGCCAAATTCACACTCCAAAGGGAAGTGGTGCCAAAGGACTCCACCATCTCCCCATCAGAGACCAGCGCTGACCCAGGACACCTAGCATTCCTCCAGGCTGCTCCCAAACATGTTTCAGGCATCAGCACAGACCCAGGACTCAGAAGGCAGTTAAGACGTGTTCATTCTGGTTTGGAAGGTCAGTGCCAGCTGGCTTCAGGGCCAGAGTGAAAAACCCTGTCGGGTTTTAGCTGTTAGCGTACATAGCTGCTTCTTCGTCAGTCTGCAACATAATATGGCCTAGAGTCTTCAACTTTCAAGAGATTATCTCACCTTATTATTGCTATTTTGGGGAGAGAAATCAGGTGGGGGAGTTGATTTCTATTTTGATGCATAACACTATGACAAGACAGCAACAGCTGTGTAAAACCTTAAAGAACTTCAATATTTGGTTAATACAATTTATGCCATCCAGAACAGACTGATTTAAGATCACTGCTATTTGAAACTGATAAATTTTGTTTGTGAACTGTATTTGAAAGCTTTTAATTCTGTATTGCATTTGTACTTTCACTGTTTTCCTGAAGAAATTCTGATTTTCTTAGGTTGGCAACTATAAAAAATGCTGGCTTTCAAGTACACAGATTTATTACCAAATTCAGTAAAAAAGCTTTCTTTACTCATGAGAAATATGTACTACACAAATACTTAAGCAATTGCATCACTTTCTTTATGAAACTGTATGGGCAAAAGCCCTTTTTCAAATACCATGCGAAAACTGGCCAAAACTGTTATTAATTCTTATCTTTATTTCAACTTGATCTTCAGTATGCTATTCTTTGGAAAGAAACAGGAACTAGATATGAAGGAATATAATGAGCATCTTAAAGTGTTTATAAAACTAACCTTAAGGTACACTGGCTAAAAGACCACATGTATTCAAATTCTTTAATACTGAAAACTAAATGATGTATTTTAATACGCTCCACTCAGAGACACTGAAAAAAAGAAGTTTGCTGTATGGCTTCCTCATCTATATGGTGCCCTGAAAGAGGGACACCATTGCTACTTCCTTGGATGTTTGCTCCCCACTTGGTTTCCTGCACCTTTTCAATGTTTTCATACACTGGTGTAAGGTAAACATGAAAAAGGTACTTGATGTACAATCTTCTCACTACAGGCAGGCTACAGGCATTCAAAGATGATTTACTGTCTTTACAAAGTGTTCTGCTAAGCACTGTTTAATGGTTTCATCTCCTATTAAGTTTCTGAGGCAAATAAACTGGCTTCAGTTACTCCTTTTTACATAAAAGCAATGTAACTTTGCATATTGTTTGGGCAACTTTACTGTGTATATAAAACTCTTAAAGAGAATCTCAATATTGTCCCACCAGACATCTCTGACAGTTTCCTTTGCTAATGATGCTAATTTAAAGATGTTGAAAATAAGATAGCCTGAGGCAAGTCTTCTGATAGTGAACAAACCAAAACAACACTTTTGAACCTCAGTGCCATAAACTGAAAGGGAAATGGCACAAACTGTTTCTAAAAGAATTCACAAAACAGCAAAGAAAATGTAGCCTGTTCCCAGCAACTTTACATTTACTGCAAGGGATTCAAACCCAACCCGAGGAAAGCAGAGACAATACCAAACCCAAATCCAACAATGTCTCTCCTCCTGCCAAATAGGTAACTTAAAGCTTGAAACAGTTGAAATCTCTTGCACTAATTTACGTGGACAAGAAACCAACATTATTTTCCTGAGACACATGAAGTAGTAATAATGGAGAAAATAGAACCAAAGTCTTCATCCACCTAATTAAAATCTGCACTGCCAAAACTAACTTAGGGCGCTGCCACATGAATTATAAAAGTGGCTTCACCTATCATAGTGGAAGGCTCTTAGGCTCACTAGTAACACAAGGCCAAATACAGATCAGAACATCCGAATTGCAGGCAAACAAGTTCTATTTTCCACTGAAGGGGGGGGGGAGGAGGCAGATGAATACTGGCTATAATCTACTAAATTCAAACGTTAACAAGACGCTAACAGAGAGATACAAGAACTGAGAAATCATTAAGACACACTGGTTCTAACATCACCAGTGCTTACCACAGGTTTTGAGAAGCAAACAGGTTCAAAGAATGGGTCGATTTTACAAGTACCTATTTGCAAAGGAAAATGCAGATACTACCTCTCTCATGATGATGGTGTAAGGTTTTTTTATTTACCCCTTCTACCCTCCATTTGCACATAGCCTTTCTGCTTTCTCTAGCAGACACAAACAAAAGAACACTTATTGGTGCTTGAAGAGACATTCCCTGATGTCAGATCACAGAACAAGAACCTGAATCTATTAAAAATCTGTTTACCAATGAAGAAACAGAAGCCAATTCAGGATTCTTTTTGTTTTATACAGAGGCACAATCACAGGGGAAAAACACCGCGTCAATTCACGTTTGATTTCAGTTACATGTACTTAACATATTATGAAAAGTTAACGTGAGACCTCAAGATTTTGCTTGAGTATTTAAGAGCAGCCATGTTCCAAAATATGTTCTGTTGTATGTTTACAAGAAAAAGATTCCTATTCGAAGGGGGGACCAATTGGAACTTTATTCAAAGGCAGGATCTGCTGAAGTTTTATTACAGCAAATTACTGGTACTAAATGTGCCACCTTTGAGAGGACTGCTGGTGAAAGCTCCCCTGTTGACAATAAAAGCTGACAACAGCAGGAAAGATAGGACTTACCTTGATCCCCAGCAGACGGCAACATCTGAGAGCCAACAGCACCCACGAAAATTTAAAGTTGGTGTCAAAATCTCTACTATACTCCATTATTTTACTCAACAAAAAGCTAGGTTAAGACAGAGAAAGAACAGGTATTTTAAAAGATACCTTTCCACTCCTCTCCTCAATTGTGAAGTGCATCTCAGCTATAGAGTATACCCTGTGTTAACCTATTCTTTTAGGAAAATGCCACCTCCTTCAACATGCCTATCTCTCTGCAAAACATGGTATTTTCTGATATGGTTGCATGATGTGTCCAGACACACCACACATACTGAAAAGTATTAGAAGCTACTTACCAGTAACCAGGGTTTTGACTGATAGTTCGTTCACATGCTCACCTTTAACTCTAGGAGACTTTCCGCAGCACTCCTCAAAGTTACCTTGAAGCAATCACAGACTTCCACACAGATGGGGAAGCCACCCTGTCAAACAGAACATGGTTTTCTGACTATTTCCCAATGGCACAGTGCTTGGTGAAGGAGCCCTGCAGTTAGTTGCCCACTGATGCAAAAAATGGGCCTGTTTTTTAAACAAGGCCACCAACCTAACTTGAGCTCCACCAGGCTCACACAGATTCCTCAGACAACTCTACATTGGCAGCTCTGTAGTGTAAGCTCATCAAATCTACTAGCCAGTTCAACAGCACTTGTGCCGAGGTAACTATGTTTAAACCTCACAATACATAGGAACAGTCTTAAGGAGCAAGGCTCAGCCCTGTGAAGTTCAAAAGACAAAGCCAACTTATCCTGGAGATGCTATCTTTCTTATACACCTATGACACTGGCTGCAGCAGAACTGAAAAATATCAGGAAGTTTCACCTGGAAAGGTAAGCAAGACTTGCCCCTACACAAAATTTAAACGAGCTGATGGATAATCTCAACTGCTCCAATTGATGCAGATAGCCCCAGACAAGAAGCATGGATACTTCCAAGGTTTACTCAGCTCCAGAAGAGCATCAGGAAAATAGCTAACCACACCTGGTTGGCCAGGTGAGTACCTCAAGCACACTCTTTTTGTACTCCAACAACCTCCTGTTGTGACATTATGCTTCTCTTCAGTATGTTACACAGAACACCTTGCACACTGACACTTTCTGCAGAAGAAGAGATTTGGAGATTCTGAATGGGCTGTCCCAAGAAATTCATGGAAGTGAAATATCTTGCAACAAAAAACAGATAATCTCTGGAAAATGAAATTAAACAGGATATTTGTTACAAGGAAGATTACCTCAACTCCAAGAAAGAAGGAGAGAGCCTAGGACTCAAGCTGTCCTCAGGAGGAGCACAGCAGGCACCTTCTGCTGTGTCATGAGCTGAAGAGATCAAAGTTAGGAACTCCTACATTAGCCATCAACATCATTTGACTAGATCTCCAGGACACAATCTGGCAGCCTGGTTTATTCAAGCCTGTAGACAGGTAAACTAATGACAGATGATTCCGGAGCCTACAGAACCAAAGCCAATCATCAAGTGCTTTCTGATGCAGAAGAGAGGCTATTGCATCACCTTCTTGATAATGCTACTCATCATCCCTGAACGGCTGGTCCACAAGTGACATGAGATGGCCTTACAAGTTTTACTTGCAGTCTGAGCTCTAACACATAGCTGCAGAAGTTCTTGTGGTGACTAAAGATCTCGTCTTGAAGGCCTTCCAAATAGGCACTGCATTTTAGCAAAGTATCCACAATCTAAATAAAGAAAGAAGCTGAAACCACAGGCAATCACGGATGCTTTGAGAACACCTATATAGCTAGACCTTTGGACCCCAGGGTTGAAACACAACATACACTTTTTGATATTGCATTCACAGGGTAAAAAAAAAAGCAACAAAACAAACCTACAGATACTGCATCTCCTCTAAGACACGCTGCCATTGCAGCCATGACTTTTGGCTACCTTTAGATCTACAGAGTAGCTGAAGGAAAGGAGCCCAAGAGGTAGGAGTCCTGGTTTGTAATAAACTGCAAGTACTGTTTTTGAAATGAATTAATATTAAATAATCAGTGCCATTAGCTTTTGCATGAGTTCAAAACAGCACAGGCAACAGTCTCAGATGCTCTTTGTGGAACTCCTGGGCTGCAGGGAGTCACCCATCTCACATCCAGAGAAGGATCTCAAAAGCACCACATACTGTGTGTACAGAGTTTCTCTGTCCCATATAGGCTTAGGCTCTGGAGATGGACCTAAAGGAAAAAGAAGATGCCTCAGCAGCAGAGGTCCTTGAAATCAAAAGCCTGATCTCTTGACCTTTTGTATAAGTACCTTGTTCTAACGTAAGGTAATCTTCCTTTCATTCAAGATAGTCTAAATTGATTTTGTGAAGTTTTAGCACAGTGACTGAAGATTTACAGTGAATTCCCATGATAAATTTTATGGAACCACTCATTTGCACACAGGATAAATCTAACCATACATTCATAACACCTACAGCAAAGCAGGTAGCAGAAAGACAGGAATCAGACCAATGACACAAAGAGTTCAAGCTTAAGAGCTGCTTATCCCCCACCTCCGCCCTGCTCCCTCCCACCACGCTATTGCTTCATCAGGGTCATGATAGCAGAGACATCACTGATGAGGCTGGAAGGACTAATGGATAAATACAGATACAACCCCAACAGTTCACATGTTTCTCCCAAGGAATGACACGGAGCAACTCATCCATGTGAACTGGAGTCGAAACTCAATGAAGGACACCATGTATAAACTCCAAGAATATCTATCTCAGCACACTCCAAACTGGAAGGAAATTTAAACTAAGCATATCTTACACTGTTGTGCCACTGGAATAAAGAAGAATTTACTGTAATAATATGTACACAGCAGGTGACTGAAAAGAGAGGTACAAAGGAAAAAAAGCCTCGCACAGCCAGAGGAGCCCTTCTACCAAGACGAAAAATTTAATGCAAAAGAGTACCACAAGAATCATCAGCTGGTGGTCCTAATGTGGGAGACCCACATAAGTCAGAACACCTCTGCAGCTGAAAAGATCTGAGAGTATGGGAGGGTGCTGCACCCTATGCACCCGCGTAGGAACCAACTCTAGGCATTACTTCAGAAGGGCTGCAGACACACATCTACTCAGAGTCAGAACAAATGAGTACTATCTTTCAGACAAAAGCACACCAGCTTCCATTTCATTTGGGAAAATTAATATTTAGTACTGTATTATACTCAGCTGCTGATTAGAAAATGAAACATTTCTGTGATAAGTTTGAAATAAATTAGGAAAAAAAGTTAAAATAACTATGTTGACTGCTAATCTGTTTCACCTATCACACTTTAAGTTGGCCAAAAACTTCTATACATCCCTTAAGGCATTACCCCAAGCTGTTGCAGGCATTTAATGCCCAGATACCATGCATCGTTTCTCTTCCTAAGAGCCAGTAGCTACACCGATGTGTCTGCTGTGTCCAGCCAAAACACATGCAAAATTCTTCCAGCCTATTTACAGTTGTGCATCACTAGAATGCTGGAAGTTAACTTCACTTACTCCACTGCAGCAGTGAAACTTCAGTTACATCCATTCTGCCACATCAGAACTATTCTTTCTCAGACTGAACAACAGAGGCCTTCCAAATGTGTACCCAAGATCCAAAATACAGAACCAGAAAAAGAACAGCTTGTTCTGGGACAAAGTTTTCCAGAACCAGGTTCACACATCAGCATGTTTGACTAATATTTACAGTGCTACCAAGAAGAAGCAGGCTGAGCAAAGGCCAAATTAAAAAAAAAAAAAAAAAAGGGAAAACCAAAAAAAAGTACTATAAAAAAGTACTATGAAAACTTCTTCAGTGAGTCACTCAAGCAGTGCAGCTTCCACAGTCTGCTATTTTAAACTTCAATCTACATATCCACTTAGCTGAAGCTAACCCTTTCAAAAGAACAAAAGGAATCTGGGGGGAAGTCTGATCTGCTTATTTTTTGCGCATATCATTCCACTAGAAGACCTGATGCTAAATTTGCAATTAGCATTATGTTTTTTCTGAAGCAAACTGTCCATCTGCAACTTCCTCCGTGATGAATATGCACTACACGAAGAGTACTACCAATAACTAAACAAACAAACAACTATTCCTTGCTGGTCAGGAGCAGATATTACTCTCAATGATAAACAGTTACCACTTAAGGAAGAGAGCTCAGCTAGTGATGAAAGAAGGTTTAATAAAACCTACCCATCGTGTTACTTGTTGCCAAAGGCAGACTTACAGTCATCAGGTACCTCAGTCATGAAAAGACAGGAGACAGGACACCCTGTCTCCATAGTATCTTTGCATAATCCTGCACCTAACTGAAAATCAAACATTGTTAAGACTCCTCTCTACCACTATAGGTTACATACGGCGAGTTGTCCACTAAAGCATTGTGGAACTGTGCTAAATTCATGGACTTAAGCCCTGCAATACCTCCGAGCCCAAAGGTGGAGAAACCACTCTTTCAGAGCGGGAGTTTGCATGTCACTCTGACAAAGACAATAAGGAAGTCTTGTAATGACATAATAGCAGAGATGACACCAGGTTTGCTGCTGCCCCAGACAAATGAGAAATCAGTAGCTTGTCTTCTGATTTGCCACTGAATTGACAGTAATGCCAGTGTCTTGTCCCTGGACAGAACTGAGGCTCAGAGTTCGACAGTTTTACAATCAGGGGGAGGCACAGCTTCTGTCACCTTTAGGAGCAGCACTACCTCTTAGTGTAGCCTGACCTTAGAATTTGAAAGGGGTTTTCTTACTTCTACATGTGATACAGCTATTTGGCAGGCCTGAACTTTTATTTGCAACTCTGCCACTGTAAAATGATGCTTAAATATTGCCTGCTGGTAGACATGACTTCTGCTTTGAAGACTATTTTCCTCATCTTTAAAGGGTGGCTGACACTCTGTCTCAACACAAATCCTTTAGGGCATACCTCGTTCCCTGTATCCCACACCTTTCAATATTGTTTGCATACAAGTATTTGGAAGTATGGCTGTAAGAGAAGAAATAAACAATAACTGAGGTGGTTGAATAGTCTGTACAGTAATTTGTTTCAGAGACTTGGTAAATTTCAGCTGGAGCAGCACATCATAAAATCATTCAATGGTTTGGGTTAGAAGCAACCTTCAAAGCTCACCCAGCTCCAACCCCCTACCATGGGCAGGGACACCTTCCACTAAGCCAAGTTACTCAAAGACCTGTCCAGCCTGGCCTTGAGCACTGTCAGGAATGGGGCACCCACAGCTTCTCTGGGTAACCTGTGCCAGTGCCTCACCACCCTTACCATTAAAAATGTCTTCCTTATATCCACTCTAGAGCTTTCCTCTTTCAGTTTAAAACCGTTGCCCCTTGTCCTGTTACTGCAGACCTTAGTAACAAATCTTTCCCCATCCTTCTTAAAAGCGCCCTTTATATAATGAAAAGCCACAATAAGGCCTCTCCTGAGCCTTCTCTTCTCCAGGCTGAACCACCCCACTCTCTCAGCCTGTCTTCACAGCAGAGCTGTTTTAGCCCTCTTACCATTTTTGTGGCCTCATCCTTAACTATAAAGCCTAGCACATCCCATCCAAGTTTAGTGCAGTGTTTAATTTTGTGGGATTGTCCAAGAATCTGTGCATAAGCGATCAATGCAAAAGGGCTTGCAAACCTGTGGTCTGTTTAGGATCAATGTAGAAACATCCTGTGTTTACGAAGCTACTGAACCAGGCTCAGGTATCTTCAAAACGTTGCTGCGTGTGATTAAATTGTTAATGTTAGTTCTCTGGAGCCCTCCAGCGGAATGACCTCACGAGAATCGCCACGAAACCCATGAAACAGCACAAATATTCCACGGAGACATTTTATCTGCAGGAGCCAGGCTGCTGACACGGTCAGCCACCCCCTCCTGGTGCTCCCTAGCTAGGCTACTGACTGCATCAGTAGACGCTCTCCCCTACACATCCGGGGGCGTTGCTGCACCGGCACCGAGCAGCACCGGTCCCTCGGCGCCCCCGGGCCGGCTGCACGCTCCCCCCGCGAGCCCGCTTACGTGCGCTCCTCACGGGCCGCTCCCGGTCCCAGCGCTGGGCCAGCAGCACCCGAGGCGCCTTCACCCCCGGCACGGGCGGCCCCGGGACGTGCGCACGGGCAGGTAACGGTCCGAGCTTCGGCGGACACCGGGGACCCCGGCGGGCACGCGGCGCATGCGCGCTGGGCGAGAGCGGGATCCCCCGGGCCCCCCGGCCGCGGCCGCCCCACGTCCCCCCGCCGCGCATGCGCCGCGGGCCACCGGGCGGCGGGGGAGGGCGAGGAGCTCGAATCTGCCCTTCTCGTCCAGGCCACCGGCTTCCGCTCGCTGCTGCGCGCCCTCCAACGACTGCCGGCCCGGCCCGGCCCGGCCCAGCTCGGCTGGGGGAGGAGGAGGATCAGGAGCGAAGGGGAAGCTCGAGCCAGCTCGACACCTGCCGGCCCCCCGGGAGCGCTGGCGAGCGCAACCAGCCCCGCTACTTACACTCTCCCCGCCTTCCGCCACAGGCGCTACTGCTGCTACCGTTCCACTGTCGCCTCCTCTCTTTTGCTCCCCGTCTTCACGACCAAGACAATATGGCGCCTAGCGGCGCTCACCCGGAAGTAAAACTCGTCACGGCGTTGACGCTAGCCTGGAACACGCGAGCGCTTCTGGCCACCATCTTTGCTAAGGGCGCGTGAGGCGTACGGCGGCTCACACCTTGCTCCCCCCAGCGGCAGGAAGCGAAGGGCCACGGGCAGCGCCCGGTGCCGCCATCTTGACTGTGGGCAGCCACACCAGTTCCTGTCTGCCGCCGCTCTCCATGGCAGCCGTGGCGGGGGAGAAAGGCGGGGCCGTGCTCCTAGCGGTCTGCCCTTCCAAAGGGGAGCAGGCCTCTGAGGGAGTGGCGCGGGATTCTCCTTCCTGCCCGTATGCGTTAGTGTGAGGGGAGTCGGGAAGACTCGTCAGCTCTGCGGTCTCCGCAGGTGATTGCTAACGGGAGTGTCCCAGGGTGGAGGAGGGCGGAGTCGGCAAGAAGAAGTATATAAAGTTGTTTCGTTAAGCGGGTGTAACTCTGGGTAGTGATTTTGCACTGAAATCCGTAAATAACAGATGCTGCATGGTTGTAGGGTGTCGGCGTCCTGAGTAAGTCGGATCAGTGTGTGCATATGTGGAGGAGGACAGTTCTTTATTGAATATCCAAATTAACGTTATCATTGCATTTTAATGTATGAAGATAAGCCAAAATTGATCTATAGCTCTTGTATCGACATTAGGGTTGTTTCTGTAGGTAAGGACTTGATGGCTGTGTTGCTTTTTGTAGAACAGAGGTTTTCATTAGCTAGCACATTACTCATTATCATGGTCACTGCCTTTCATTCCTTCAGCGTCACCTGATGTAAATGCCTAAAACATCCATCATCTCTTTGATCATTGGATGAATTAATACATGCAGTAGCAAAATAACTTTTTATAGATCTGTAGGAAATTGTTGAGCAACTTGCGTTTTACTTCATGTAATGATTTCAGTGTGAGATTTGTTGGTGCCACTTTCGCTACATATTGCTGTTAAGTGTTCTGGAATTTTTTCTGTTTGTGTCACAAAGAATGGCTAGACAGCAAATGCTTTCCATGGACTTACGTGTTCTGGAAGTTCTAAATCTGTCCAGCACTGACTGACACACAGCTGGAACTCTGGAGTGGTGCTTATGAATGGATGAGCTTCAAGCTGCTACTGAAGCTGGGGACATGAGGGGGACCCTCTCCTTGTCTTGGTCTTATCACAGAACTAGAGAGCTTGGATTGTGCAAAGGGAAGAAACTGTCTTAATCTGTGACCTATGCCACAGATGGTAAGGCAGGGGGAACAAATGGTGTAGGTTAAGTTTAAGGGTATGGACTCCTCTCTGGGTAGCTCTTCCAAGTGCAGTGAAGTTGTGACACAAGGTGAAAGGAAAAAATACTGTCTTCTTAAGTTGAGGGAAAAAAATGGAAGCTTTGTGAACTCAATTGTACAACATACAGCTTGTATTTAAACAATATAGTTTTCCAAATGGTTGGATGTTCTATTTATGCATTTGTCAAATAATATACAACATGGATGAAAAGACAAAATGAGTAGAAGGCAAATGGCAGCTTTATTCTGAGAAACTTGTTAAAGCACCTAGGACAGGCTGGAAAACTGATCAGATTGTTTTTTAAATACACTCTGTGTTTAAGGCTCTGTGTACTTAGTAATACTTGGAATTATAAATCTACAAATGAAGTGTACAATGTATCAGGATGCTAGGAACTCTAAAAATATTATTTGTTATTTAAATACCGGCAGAATAAAATTAGACTACTAGTTCAAACAGATGAAAAATAAAATTAATGAAAACAAGGTGAAATTTCTAATATGCATGATTATTGCTCACAAGTGTTCTGGACTTAGCAACGGGTTTTTTTGGTTACTTGGATTGTCTTTTGTTTAAGTGCAAGACATATGAATGTACCAGGGATTATCTGAATTAATAAATAACAGTAGAATCAGAATTCAACTTTGTGAAATGGCTGCCACCGACATGGTGGTTTCCTTACAGAGTTCACTGTAATCATCCCCATGTTACACAGCTCAAAACCAAAACACTAACCTAGCAAAGCAATGGGGTAAGTGTTAAGAAATCATAAACCTACTTAAAATAAATGCTTTTCTGTTTTCTTTTAAAAGCAGTACTGCACATTTTTATTTTGTACTCGAAAAAACATCGGAAGCTGCAATAGATGCAAGAAACATTTTTTGACACTTGCAAAATAGTTTTTCTATTAATATCAACGAAGACAGGAGTATTTATAATTTTATGTCAATGAAATTTATACCAAGTAGTCTTAAAAGTAGTTACAACTACAACTAGTTAGCAACTGTTCTGACAAATAAATTCACTTAAGCTTTTTATATAAGGTCGTGCAAAGTAAGTGTTTTGACTTACACTAACAGACTGCTGTCTGAAAATGTATTTTGTAATCACCAAATCTCAGTCAACAAGAAAAAAACAGATTTTAAATCATATTGAATAATCACTTTCCCACTGTTTCTGCAGCTTATTTATACAAGCCCAGCTAAAACAGCTGGCAAAATGACATCCTAGGACAGAGTAAATAGATACAGAAGCAAAAATAATCCATTCTAAAATAATTAGACTGAAATGGTTCTGCTGAGCATTAGTGGTATCTCTTTATGATTCCATATGATTTCACATATAAATCTTTGTACAAATGCTTAAATGTGTACAAGGCATGGCAAGAGGGCTTCCAGCTGATAAAAACTGAGGAATATCAAATCTTTGTTTAACCAGGACTACTGTGAAGCTGTTTGATGAAGCATGCTGCCACTCTTTATTTAAAATTGGATTTGCCAGGTTTTTCTAACAGAAGTGTTGTATTCAGATACTTTGTTCCCATTTTAATACCTCTTCAAGTTTCTTCTCAAGAAATTATTCCTTTCCAAATCTTAGTTTTCTTACTAGTGTGTTCAAATAAGCTTTTTATAATGGGTTGAGAATGCAGATGTGTTAATTTCATATGTTCCTTTATGATTCAGTTGGTGTTAAGATAAAAAAAGCAGTCTGAAGAGAAGCAAATGGTGAAGTTAAGACATTTCAGCCTTTTGATGAATTTATAAACCACTCTCACCTGCTACCACTCGAAGTCCACAAGAAAGAGCACTTCATTGATACAGAGTTCGCAGATGGGAGCAGGGTTTGACATACTGCATAATTTCATTTTCTGAACAAAGACAATCACAGTGCATACATTTTGGGCAAAGAAGTTCAGGGTTGGTTTGTTGTTGGTTTTTTTTTTTTTCCTTCACCACTGAGTATTTGTAGCCTTCTCTTAGGAGAACAGACTTTTACAAACATGGTGTTTGTACATGTGTTGGTGTAGGTAGGTTAGTATAATGAATCTCACCATCACCTGTTGCCATGCTTAGCATAAATTGTACCTAAATCCAAAGGTAGAAAGATTCTTTCTGATGAGAAAGGCTCTATGATCTGGACTAATTCCTTAGCTGATACAGCCATCTTTGTTGATGCCTCTGCTCCAGGGAAGCTTTGTAGGGTGTTCCACTTTGCTTCCTTCCTCATTGTTTTGAAGGCACTGTCTTGTGACTGGTTGGCAGAGAGCTGCTTGGGAGTCAGCTTTTCTCAAGATACTTGTACTGCAGCCTGTAGGAAGAGGCAAGACTGCAGTTACAGTAGCTCTTCCAATAGGAATGTTTCTAGTTCAAAGAATGGAAGTGATGGGATTGGGAAACTTTATGGTTAAGGATCAGTGAAATAAGATGTTGACACAGGCTCATGGAGATCCAGGAACAGTCGAGGCTGCTGAAGAAAACAGTGGTGCCCTTGTGAGAAGGGTGGAACAAAGAGAGAGCCATTTCTAAGTTATTCCACATGAAGATGCAGGGTACTGCACTTTCTCAGGGCTGTGGGGGGACCACAAAGGTATAATGCAGCTCAATGAAGAGAAGATGCTGTAAGCCTGAAAAGATCTTTGGGCTGGTAACAGAAGATGCTTTATGGAGAGTTTTTATGTAGTTCTACACTAAAAAGGAATTAATATAGGTCCTTAAGTTTAGTAGTTTTAGAGAAGTCAGCAAAGCTAGGATCAGGGCCTCATCTAGTCAGGCTGTCTGCTTTAAGGTGGATGAAATACACCCAATATGTGGTCTCCCAGCAAGACGGTGTCACAGAAGTGAAACTCAGTTGGTATTTGCTGTGATTCTTGCCCAGAACCAGCTGGTGAGTTTTGATCAGCTATATACAAAGAGGGGAAAGCTGTGTGTAGGTGGATGAAGGGTATGGGAAGATAAGGAGGTAAAAGCAAATTAACATATTTTAACTAATTCCAGTATAAACATTATTTTTTCTTTCTTAGTGTAGACTCAGGTTAAGAAGTGTTTAGTTGGAATACAGATGGCTAAAGTTGACTGCTTGATTTCTGTTTTAATCAGTGGAAGAAAAAATTATTGCATTGGACAAAACGTATAGCCTAATTTTGACCTAAACAGAGGAGTCTTCCTTTGGAAAATAAAATCTTGTGCAAGCAGGGGCTCATTCCGGTATGACCATCAGTTGTATGGCCTAAAAATCCTTAGTACCTTGCACAAATATGTACAGGTAATGTGGCTATAAAATATATCTCAGCAGTTTGAGCAAATGCTGCTATGGCAGACATGGGTCATTAGTTTTTGTTTGGGGTTTGGGTTTTTTTCCACCAAAACACATTTCCATAAATGAAAATAGTAAACAGAAATAAATATAGTTTTTTCTCTACCAAAGAGCAAGTTGGACAGGATGGAACTGTTACAGAAGTAATTTGTATTGAAGTAACTGCTTATTAAATAATTGCCATGTAGCTTCAAAGTAGTCATCAGATTTTGAGCTTATTATGTGTCTATTGCTCTCTGAGATGGAAATGAGAAATTGCCAAAAGAAGTAACAACTCCATACAGGGCAGTCAGACATGACAGGGAAACAAGTTCTGCCACCAGGACACCTGCTGTCCTCCAGTGATGACAAAGGGAAGTCCAGACACATATTGGAGGGCAAAAGTCATCATTTACTGTTCAACTCGGACACAGTGCAAAAATAATTTATAGTTTATTACTCCTGTGAGAAAAGTGTTCAGGAAGAGATAAACAAATTTCATGTTCAGAACCAAAAGTAACAGAATTACCCAGTTACACTTAAATTCCATACATACTCATACACAAGCTTATATGCTGTACATTGTCATAAATATGAAGTTGAAAATTTACTAAATACAGAAGTATTTGCAATTGTCTTTCCTAGCAGGTAAAATGACAATATATATTGATGTATTTATGGTGTGCATATATATACACACACTTGTGTGTATATAAATATATATATATATAGGACAATATACATATGCACACCAAGTATATATTTAAACAGGAATACATTGCTATACCAGTGCCAGCTGGAGACAGCTGAAAGGGTACTGGATATCTGAGGGTTCACTGTTACTTTTGAGGAAGCCACGTTTTCCCAATCTATTCCCAGCTCTATCGGGAAAGCGCTCTGCAGCCTTATCCAGAGACAGCTGTTGTTACTCCATTCTGGAAGCACTGTGCTTTCCAATTACTACAAGTGGAAGCAACACAATTTGACAGGTTCTTGTTTGAAGGATTCTTAACAGCTGACAACCAACCCAGAGATGGGAAGGATGTGGACTAGATCACAGAAGTTGAAATACTTTACATAGTAATTGTACACTACCAAATCCAGGCACTTAACGCTATGAGTATTTTTATTCTCAACTGTTATAGTACTATAGGTGAAAGCTTATCTTTATCAAAAACAAACTTTCTATAGACCTCAGTAGGATAGGACATCATCTTACATTCTAACGGTACTGTATTTTAATTAATCTAGGAATTTTAAATGGTTGGAAAAGTGCATACTTCAAGAGAACAATTCAGATATTTATAATAGCTTGACTGAACTCCAAAGTCAACATATGATAAATTCTCTACAAGATAAAGGCACAATATTTACAGGTACTCTTACCACTGCAGCTTTAAATAAGATGAACTAAATAAACACTACCATCTTTAAATTAAATCGTTGAGACTTATAGTAATAATCTTTCATAAAAAAGTAGATATGCTTGTGCATTTAGTACTCTTGATTCTGGAACCATCTGAACATGGGCATCACTAACATACACCCACTGTCCTCCTGATGCTCCCATGGCTTCTTTTAAGCCTGAAACACAAAAGCAAAGTAAGTTGTTTCTTGTCTTTCACGTCATTATCAGACAAATACAGTGGATATTTCAGAAAGCCCCAAGAACAACTCATGACTTAGATGCAATCCAGTATTTTCAGTTTGAAATTTACATGTCAGAAAGTACTGTAAGAGAAACTGGTGGAAGACAAAGCTTACAAACGTACGCTTCCATTGCTTTTTTCCTATTTTGTTCAAAAAGCCTAAGACGTTTCAAGTAGAGCTTGCTGAGGTCTAACAGTAAGTTATACTAGCATACAACCAATTCTGACACAGAAAAAAATCTTATTTCAAAAGCTGACCAGTGTGAAATGAAGAACACAGAAAGATCTACTCTGTTCTAATAAACACTGCATGGGAAGTGTAAGACTGAGGGAGACTTCAGTTTCAAAAACCATATTAAAAATTTTAGTTCTGGGAAATGAGCTTCAAACGCAAAGTGACACATCATAGGACAGACAGGATACTGCTTGGTTCTCACTCGCCCCGTGAAGGGAAAGAACAAATATATATACCTTGCTCTGACAGCTCAACATTCTTGCTTCCACAAGTCACTCACTAACAGATTCTATCCTAGAATCTGACTTCACTCTGTATATCCAAAACGTATTAATGAGAACTAGTGCGCTGTCCTCAAAACTCAAGCAGAAACCCTGCAGCAAATCTCACGCAACTATTCATCTGGGCATATTACTTTGACTAGGAAAGAGAGTTTTCCATCAATTCTCTCTTTAACAACTGAACCAAAATTCCATTATTCACTCAGCTCTATGTGGGGTTAATACAGAAGTAGGTCATGTAGTGGGTGTAAGAGAAAAATTAAGAATTTATTTATGTGGTCCAGAAATAACAGAATATTCTGAGCTAAAAAAATTATTTGCTATGAATCCCCTTAAGGATAAGGAGCTGTAGCCAGTGGTTGTTTTTGGGTTTACTCACAGAGAAAAGAGCCTCTGTACATACCCAGAACATTTTTGGTGGTAGAAATATGCTCCAGTAATTTCTTGGAGGGTGTCCTGACTTTTACATACGCCGCATAATGACCACCTCTCATTGACCCACTGTGCTCCACTATTCCATAAAGACTGTACAGCACTCTTGCACCATCCGTAACATTCTGCATTCCCAGAAACACAGAAAATAGAAAGTAAATTATTTCACGATGAATTTTACAGATATCTTAACTAGCTATCAACAGTATCACTTCAAAAGAAGCAGACAGACATCTACAGCTTTCAAATGGTGAAATACATCTATTAAAAATACTGTATTAATTGAATTTAGTTACCATGGAAGCAGCAATACTTGCTTAAATGCTGTTAGATACACTAACACCATCAGGGCACCATAGCTTAATTAATACTAGTAAATTTCTGTGATATTCATAGAATCATAGAATAGTTAGGGTTGGAAAGGACCTTAAGATCATCTAGTTCCAACCCCCCTGCCATTGGCAGGGACACCTCACACTAAACCATGCCACCCAAGGCTATATCCAACCTGGCCTTGAACACTGCCAGCGATGGAGCATTCACAACTTCCCTGGGCAACCCATTCCAGTGCCTCACCATTCTTACAGTAAAGAATTTCTTCCTCATATCCAATCTAAACTTCCCCTGTTTCAGTTTGAACCCGTTACCCCTTGTCCTATTACTACAGTCCCTAATGAAGAGTCCCTCCCCAGCATCCCTACAGGCCCCCTTCAGATACTGGAAGACTGCTTTGAGGTCTCCATGCAGCCTTCTCTTCTCCAGGCTGAACAGCCCCAACTTTCTCAGGCTATCTTCATATGGGCATTCTCACAGTCCCTGCACCTGCCTTCCAAGACTTGGGTGGTGTGGTCAGAGCATTTGCTGGTGAAGACTGAGGCAAAGAAGTCATTAAGAACCTCAGCCTTCTCCAAATCCAGGGTAGCCAGTTCTCCTGATAGCTTCTGGAGAGGGCCCACATTGTCCCTAGTCTGTCTTTTATTTGCAATGTACCTATAGAATCCCTTCCTATTATCTTTCACATCCCTAGCCAAGTTTAATTCTAAGTGGGCCTTAGCTTTCCTAACCTGGTCCCTAGCTTCCCGGACAACATCCCTGTATTCTTCCCAGGCTGCCTGTCCTTGCTTCCACTTGATATGAATGGAATTTCAATTAGTTACAGTTCTGATCTGAGGATACTATTTGAAAAATTCACTCTGTAATTTCTCTAGGAAAGGAAGGAATAATAATCATTATCATCATCATCAATCCAGTTTAACTTGTGCTCAGAACAACAGCTTGAAGTACCATAACAATAAAGATTTGAAATGGGTACCTTGCAAGATGCAGCACAAAATGGTGCTAAGTCTAAAATCAGTGGGAAATCCACATGCCTATTCACTTTCCGTAGACTCAAACCGGCCTTCAAAAGAAAAGAAAAGAAAACAGACTGTAAAATAAATATTTTTACTAGGAAGGTTTTTAAAGCTAAGGTGTATTATTATACCATTAAAATACACCAAGCCCAATAATAAAATTGTAACTGATTTAAACATTCTTTGTTAAGCTTTCAATACAATGCCTGCTACACATAAGCATGATGGACACGTAAGAGGTTTCCCTGGATACATCTGAATGGCTAAATGCATTCTGAAGGTATGAGACAATAAAAAAAAAACCAACACAGGCATGTTTCAGATAGCAGTTCTCCATATAAAAAGCAAATATCAGTATACACAACAACACTGAAAGGACTGCTTGTCCACCAGTGGGGCAGAGGAATATACAGGAGGGTTTTGGCCTTTTTACCTGGTGGAATCTTTTCAGATGGAGAATAAGAATAGCAGGAACTGAAGAAATCAGCAGCTGTTTCCGAGCATTTGTGTAGACACCTTCCATTTTCTTTTCTGTATTTATGAATATCAAAATAATTTGTAAAGTGAAGGCAGTCACACAGAATGTTGGTATTTTTTAAACATCTGTCAAAATATTCTATGTTGCAGTGATTGTGTGCATGTTATATAAAATGCAAGGGAAAAATTTAAGAGTAACAGAAAAATATTTCCTCTTTTTTCTAGTTTTTAGTCTGTCAAATCTGAGCATTATTTTAGCTCTTCCATGCGAATCAGATCAAAAGTTGAAAACGTACACAATCCAGGTCAGCTTGCACACTGAGATACCAACATTGTCTGTTACTATAGCACCCAACTTTCCTGTTAAAACCATTTCATCTGAAATTAATGGATGATCACTGGAACAAGAATTGGAAGGCACAGGTCTCTTTTACCTATGCCAATGTCCTAACCACTAAGATAGAGATTAATTTTCCATTCTTCAGTTCTTTCTGAATGACTACACACTTTGTAGTCATTTATGTTTATTTAAAAGAAAGGTCTGAGGAGGGGTGTCTGCTTCAAGCCTCATAGCCTGCTGACTTAAGCACACAGGACTGGGATGTGTGGACTCCAGTCTCCTCCGGTGTGAGGAAATTGAACCTGGGGCTCTTCCCAAAAGTAGCTCAGTGATTAGCTATACAGTAAAAAGGAACATGAAACCAGCTTTTTTATTGCTGACCAAAAAATTTATTTATTTACTGGTTTTACACATGTCCAAAGGAAAATATTTCATCTGAGGTAGAATGGAGCATTTCATGTAAACGCAGGTGACTTCTTACATCTTTTGTTTTAGAAAGAAAAGAATAATGCTTAGTTGTGAACAGATTTTCCTCTTCCATTTTTCACTGTGCCTATGGAACCAAAACGTTATTTATATAGCACTTACTCTCAGTCCAGTAATGAATGATTATAAAATACTACGCTTAGATTATTTTTTCTGAATTTACTTATGCTTAAATTGTATCTCCTTAAATAGCTATAAATGCACAGCATATGGGCAATGTTTTGTTACTGAACCTCCCTTTATATTTTATTTACAAATTATCTGAAGAGCTTAATTTTTGATCCTTCTGAATTACTATACACCAAAACAAATCCTCCAGTCCTTTTTATTAGGTTATTTTTCATTATTTTGAAATTGTTTTTCTCACTCAAGGAACCCTCATGGTCCGCTTGGGCTACACAAACGTCAAGGAAACCACTGTCACAAGAAGGTAGTTCTCATCTCCATCCTGACAAATCTTTGTGTTTCCCTCCCCTCTTCATAACAAATGTCTTTTTTTCCCTCTTACATACTTAGTTACATTACTTCCCTGAAGATGTAAGTTGCTAGAGCTGAATATTACATACAGCACTTATTTCAAAGCTTCTAGTATTGTAAGGAACAGAAACAGCAGCAAAGATTAATATTGAACAATGTGTCTACTCGGTTTATGGTCATCTTTAAATTACTTATCTTGTATCAAATAAAGAAAAGCTGCAAAATTAATTTTAATTTATATCTGCAGTTATGTTCTAATATAAAATTTGGTCTTGTCCTTGACAAGATGAAGTTTTAAATTGTTACAAGTTCTGCTTGAGGAGACATTTCCTATTTAGCCACAAGGGGGAGGCCCATGCTGGAGCAACAACACAGCAGCCAGGGCACAGATTTTGAGAGGCAATTTTGTGAGGTGTCCAGGCAGGTACAAGCACTTTACCTGTGGAGTTGGTTTTCTTCTGATACTTCTGTTTCTTTTCTGTGCAGCTCTCACATAAGAGCTTGTTGTTCCCCATTAGGAGCTCCACAGAGGTGAACTGGTAGAGGCAGGACTGAACAGAACATTCCTTTGAACTAGTTATGTAGCTTTGGGAAAGTGTCTGGAAAGCATTTTGAGGGGTTTGGGACAGAGGGGATTTGTCTACTGAGAACATGGAATTATTTGATAAACCTATTGCTGGATCTCCACGGCTCGATTTTTTATCTTCATGCATAGTATCACATAAGCTGAGTTTGGATATGGCACTAGAAATCACCCCTTCATTACTGTCACTCGGTTTGTTGTGGGGCATTTTAACATTTATGTGGTTGACATGCAAACCAGACATGTTGCTGGATGGACTGAAAGCTGTTTGCTTAGAAGCACTTTCGCTTTCTGAGGCTTCACTGTCTGCATCAAAGCTGCTTTCAGAGCGGCTGGCTTCCTTCTCACTGCCATCCGTCTGACTTCCATTTACAGCAGAGTCAGCAGTTGTGTCTTTGGAATACAGAACGCCAGAGCCACCTTCCAGCTCAAGCTTTTTGCTTTTTTCCTGTATTATAACAGGACTTCTTTCTTCTTCATTCGAGGAAGCTTTTCTGGCAAGCCGTCTTTCCTGGTTCAATTGATTCTGTAAATTATGGCATTATTGTTTCAGTAATATAGAGGAAAACAGATCTGTGATCTAACATAGCTTTTGAAACGTGATCAATTCAAAACAAATTCAACCTATTACTTTATATTCTCCATCTCTCACATGTTTAAGCTAGTTGATTTCCTTAAGATCTTTTTAAACCAATTCAGGATTAGAAACCTACACCCCAGCCAGCTAAGAGCATTACACTTACTGCAAGATCAATACTTCCCCCCAGCTAATTACATTCACTTTGACAGCTGTGATGGCACGTTTGAAGTGATTTGAAGCTTAATCTAACTTCAGCTTCTAAAAGGTTCTTAAGTTTAAGCTAGTCCCTTAACCTCCCTTCAGAGGCCCTAGCTGATGGGCAGCTCCAGAAGAAAATCCAACTTACCTTTTAGGCATTTGTCTTAGAATTAAATAAAGCATCCCTGGCAGTATGTTTGCTTATTTTATTTTATCAAGATTGCAAGAAGGGAAAAAACCCAAAGCACTACCTTTGCCACCACAGAAAACTAGTACTATAGATTAAAAAACCCCAATGCTGCTATAATTTAGGTGATTTATAATCATTCATGGGTCTTTTCTTTTGTTTGGCTGCTTTCCAAGAGAAAACAGCAAAATAACTTAGCAACTTTTTTTTCCCTTTGCCTTATAAATAGCAAAGAGGGAGAAGAACTTGCTTCTCATTTCAGGAGAAAAGCCTAAAACAAGGAGTGTTCAGGTATTCTGTTAGTTTACAAAACCCCCAACAGGACACACCCGTTTCACAAGCAGACTTACAAACTGATAAACTGAAGTCACAGCACATGAGCAAACACTGGCTGAATTCAACAGCTGTTTGTTTTGGATTGTAAGTTTAGTGCAAAACAGATCTATTACACTGAAAGTAATAGTAATAAAAAACTAAAATAATGATAAATACCTGTCTGAAAAGAAAGAGAGCAGAGAATCACAAAGCCTCACCAATTAGACAGACATACTTCATAGGTCAGTTTACTGTTCTTACTGAAAGCAGAGTTGTTGCTTCTTCTGTATTAATCCATCTAGTCTAGTTTATTGAATGATACCTTATTTTGTTTTCTTATTTTTTTAAAACATTTCAGTAATTGTGTTTGCATTTATAAGTATTAACACTATTATTCACACTATTTTTCTTGGATTTTTTGGATTTTTGGATTGGATTTTTCCCTGTCTCTTCTAATATAAATTCTAACTGGCCACACAACCCAATATGGACGATAAGGCTTATTAAAAAAAGTGTTAATAATAAGTCCCTTGTCACATTTCTTTAACAATAATATGTGTGCACAATAGTTATTACATATTCCTCTTGATCTGCAAACACTAGTACCTACAAATCATCAGTTCGTTAGGCTGGTGTATCTGCAGAACCCTTTTGCTACCATCAGAAAAGACTGTATTAGGGGGCTGCACTGGAGATGGGCTGAAGCAAGCACCCAACCCTCAGGCTGCTGAAGGCCAAGTCGACCATAGAAGCCGTGCTCTCAGTCTCCCAGGAATGTCTGCTGGCTGTGCTATTTTTGTTTTGCCCACTGCCAACTAATCCCTCAGATGGCACTAACACTCTCTTAGCTGGCATAGAGTTCTTGTGATTACAACCAGAAACTAACTACAGGGACACCACAAGAAAAGCAGTCAACCAAAAAAACATGATTTGAAACTAACTTGCAGGTATTCCTTTTTTCTTACAAATGAAACCCTGTAACTAAAAGCTAAATGGTTCCCAATGACTGACATTTCTCACACTTTTAAAAATGACCTAAATATTTTAAAACAAGTCTATGGCAGCTGTATGTATACAAAAAACCCCCATTGACAGGTGTCAAAATTCCCACCCCTGAGCCATAGAAACTGCAGAATAAACTCAAGATTTAGTGTATTTAAGTTCTTACCTTATCTTTTGTTAAAGCATGTTTCTTGACAATTTTGGTTTGATTATTCAGTGTAGTGACAGAAGAACAGTTATACTGACCAAGATCTGCCTCTTGTACACTTTTACCTTTACCTGTTCTTCCCAAAGGCACAGGTTTTGCAACCTAAGAAATTAGACAGGAAATTAGGGAAGGAAACATGCCAATTTTGTATTCCTTTGCAACCTACAGAAAAGATAAATGTAGGCGTGTTTTTTTCCTTTACTGTACAAAACAGTAACCAACATAAATCCAACTAACTGGCCCCTGAATTGTGGTACAAGACTACTTTCTCATTTTATTTGTCATAAACTCACTGTCAACATCTTTGAAGGATTAACTGAGAGCCACAAAACCAGGAATGATACAAAATTCCTGTACAGAACACATGCCAAACAATCTATTTTAGTATTGTATAAGCACATATGTATAAGTTGTGAATTTATCAAAGAGGACATAGCTCCCCATCAGATAGTCTCTGGAGCAGCCTACCACCTTATGACGTGTGAAGAACTGCCGCACGTCCCCCGCCACATTAATGGCAGCAGAATATCTAGACTATAACGGAAAGAGACGACCATAAAGTAATGCATGTCCTCAAGTAAGTGCAGCGATTGCTAAAAAAGCCCTGAAACATAGAATAATAGACTAGCTTGTGTTGGAAGGGACCTTAAAGCTCATGTAGTTCCAACCCCTCAGCCACACGCAGGGACACCTTCCACTAGACCAGGTTGCTCAAAGCCCTGTCCAGCTTGGTCTTGAACACTGCCAAGGATGGAGCATTCACAACTTCTCTGGGGAACCTGTGCCAGTGTCTCATGTCTAATGTGAGGAATTACCTACGAAGTACTTGTCTGCTTCTAAAATTAATTTCTTGCACATAGAAACATACTGCTAAAACATTATACTTGAACTATCATATATAATTAATATATTTTAAAAGCCAGCAAGTCTCTCTCTTAAACCAAACCCATGAAGATCCCGTGTTACACATGTCAGCCAGAAAGCACAGGGGCCCACATACTCAAAATGCTCTTAAAGCTTTAGCTCCCACAGACATCTGCACTCAATGCAGCAACAAAGATGAAGAATTTCTTATGAGCAAAACTGGTGTTTAGTGTATATTTTATACAGGATTGAATATTACATTACTCTTCCTTAAATATACATGAACATATGCAGGATGGGGGAAGAACCACTCCCAACCCACCCCTCCTACTCTCAAATGAAAACCCCATGTCTCACAAAACCAGAATGTGTGTGTGTATACACATATATACATATATATATGCCTTCAAAAGAACATAGTTCCTCTGCAGCTAATGAAGGCATTTTGTGAAATGCCAGAAAAAAACCAAAATATATTCAAAGCCTATCCATTTTTGCACTGTCTCATCCCGTAGGTACACTTCAACTCATGTTCTCTAGATGCAAAACCATATGCTAGAATCTAACTTTCTGAACCATGAAAAAAGAAAAAGTTTATAATCATTCTATTCATGTAAGAATATAGTAAAACTACCACCAAATTAAGCTCATCTCGGACCTACATATAATGTAAATCAGTATGGTCATTTGTTGCAAGGTTGGACTAATTTAAAAGTATATGCACTTAAGACACTGTATGTCTGTATATCTATTTAAAATCATGAACAGACATATGACAGTAAAAGCATACATTTTTAGGCTTAAAATCAAAACTGTATATACATAAATATCTTCAAAAAGGTATGTAAACACAATCCACTGAAGCAATAGTTACTTATTCTGTTTCTTACCCTCTCCTCTATAATAGGTAGTGAAAGATCAATGAAAGGTTCTTTTACTGTTGAAATCTTGAAGAAAAAGAGAAAATGCGTATTAAATGCAAAGAACATTATATGTGTTTAGCACATAGCTCCCTTTTTTAGATCAACTATTAAAAAAAAGCTAAACAGTTACAAGATGTATCAAACTACAATGAAGAACTTCCCACAAACTTTATTTATTTATTTATTTTAAATTAGCTCTGATTTTCTCTCTAAGACTGCATAAAATTACAGCATACAGACAAAAGGGGCAAGGCCATTCATCTAGGCATGAACTGGACCTAAAAGCAGGGTGGTGCTCAGTTTCTCTGAGCTCCAGGCAGACTTTCAAGTCATGTGGGCCTTCTAGATGGTACAATTCTGCTGAAAGCTAACTTTTAGAGCTTCCTGATCCTGGATGCTTCTGCACAGGCGTTTGACCGCATACACTGTTAAGCAGCAAGGACTGGTTAATGACAGTTAATGACAGGTTCCAGCCTGATCCTCTCAGAAAAGATTAAGTCCAGCTTACTGGTTACAGCCAAAAGATTTATTAAATTTTTTCATACCATAACATACTCTAGTAATTGTTAAAATAAATCCAATTAGTGGGGGGAAAGGGAATGAAAAAAAAACAACCAAACAAAACCTCTTCTTTCTTTTCTGTACTGAAGTTTTGTCATGGCTTACAGAAGCCATGTGCAATCTAAGCTGAAACTGGAAATAACCTGGCAAAGCATACCTAAGGAGTTTTTTCTCTCAGCACTTTCCATCTGCCTTTATGACTAGAACATCCCATCCAAGCCTGTTCCTTAAGCTCTCTCCCTTGCCGTTCTCAAATTCCTTCCAGAACTGACTTATTTTATATCTGGAAAGACTCTGAAAAACAAGGCCTTAAAACCAAAAAAAGTAAGTATCATGTAGATGTAAGTTACTGAATACAATCATGCCCTCAATTACTGTCATCGTTGCCCTTGTCTTGTATTTGTGACCCTAACTTCCACCTGTGACATTTGATACAGACTGTAGGCTTATTTTCACTTGTGCAAGAGCCTTCAGCATGGTTTAGTTCCAGTAAAGCAATAAATGAGTTCAAAACTACTGTAACTATGATGGCTGACTGCCTGATGAGAGATGTTCAAACAGGGGTTCCTCTAAAGAACGAGTTTGCATGAACAAACATTAGTTAAAAACACCTTTGCCAATGTAGGCAAAGGAAAGTGAATGCTAAACTCTTCCTCAGAGGGTTACGGCTAGCAAACTCCCGAGTCCTGTGCAGGCAGAATATGAGAATCCAACAAAAATAAATGAGACATGCAAAATACATACAACCTCTATTTTTTACACTGTCAAAGTTCTTCATTGATACTAGTAGCACAGTGAGGTGTAATCTGCACATCACACACAGGGAAGTTTACCTGGCACTGAAGGACTGTGCTTAGTTATTCAGACAGATTGATTTGTTTAATCTCTATAATATGAAATATAACGTTTTAAACCAAACACAAATGTAACATTCAATTAGAAAAGTCATGCAAATAAGATTTTTCTCTTCCAAAGTTAAAGAAAATTATGAGGATCATGGAAAGCATTTATGATGAAATGTCAGTAATATTAATTATGAAAGGAATATGCTGTTCGTTAGGTTATTATGTTAATTATCAAAAATACTTCAAGAAAATAAAAGGTAATTTTAGCATTTCCCCACTCAGACTAATTCAAAGTAATTCCCAATTTTCAGATATATCCCAGAAGACCAGGCAGGAGGATTTATGTTTTAAGATAGGTATGTGTTTTAAAAATGTCAAATAAAATCATGGTGTAACACAGATGATTACAGAATTTGGAACCTCCAGCCTTAAGTTAGATGTAAAGTCAAGCCCAGTACTTGGATCCTTTTTGAATTCAAAGGACCCCTCTTCTTAGGTTTGGGAGGATAATGCTTTAAAAAAGGAATAAATCATTTTAAATGAGAAACTTTCAATAAAGTCTTGTTTTTACAAACAAACAAACAAGTATAAAATTGGCAGTGCAATTTTATACTTTCAAGACAACGTAATCAAACCAGTATGTGATCTATTCCACATCAAACCAAATTCCAGAATACCTACATTTTCACATTCCTCACACATGACAGTGCTAGTCAATTCACCAACAAAGATCCTATCTATGAAGTTCATCTTCACACCCTCTCTTCCATATGCTGAAAAAACATTGCCTTTTTTAAATGTGAAAAATAACAGATCCAATGTACTATAAGTACAACAAAATTCTTTCCAAGATATATTATGAAAGCACAATTTTTAAACAAACTCAAAACGTTTTGAACACAATACAATAACTAATACATCATATACTGTATTATTTCAACATTTAAAACTTTTACTGAGATGGTTCCCTTTTATCCTTCCCTTCCCCACCTACTGTAACACAATTAATACTACTGTATCACTCAAGAAGAAGCCTTTAAAATGAAATTTCAGTTTTCTTCTTAATGTATTACTTTGATAAAGACACTATGGGAAGGGTGACTTTCAAAATTGCTTAATCATTATTAAGACTTTAATTTAAAAAAAAAAAAAATCCCCAAATTAGAACTTTTGCATAAATACAAAAAATTAATTGAAAAACTAATTTTAAGAGAACATGCCTGCTTTTGAAGCAGCTTCTTATCTTGGCCCTGCAACCAGATTTAGTGTCCCCGTATCTGTGACAACTGTTTCTGTCAGTGTTATTTATATCAGTGGCCTCTCTGAGTGATACAGTAATTGTGGCTTTGTAACAAACCTGAAAATGCGGCAGGCTATTTTAGAAAACAAAATTAAGTTCTATCTATCATTAAAAGAGGCATTATTAATACAGTGAAAGCCTTTATACCGGACACAAAGATGTAAGTCAGCCCATACAAAGCTGTATACTTTAGATACACACTGGGTGGCACTAGAATAATACATAATAAAAGTCTTGTAACTACAGTACTTCAGGACTGCTGTTTGCAGTAATCAGTTTTGAAGAAAATGGCATTTAGAAACTTGTGTATTTTTAGAAGTTTTCAGTAAAGAGTTGCATACCTTTGACTTTTCTTCTGGTTTCTTCATCTGCTGTCTTAGTAGTTGGATTATTAAATGCTTTTAAGATACCAGTTTGTATACGCTATAATTAAAAAGAAAAAAACCCAAAACATTTAGCAAGTGTTGTAAGTTTAAACATTCTAAAAAATAATACTATATTATTAGGTTTTATCTTATTTCCATACAATAATTGGAATTCAGTATTTTTAAACTCCTGTTCTTATTCACTAACAGTGTCAAAACTACATAAGCTTAGCTTTAGTAAGTAAAGATCCAAAAATTTCCTCCCGTTAAAAAGGGAGCCATTGTAAAGCACTCAACAGGTTATCAAGAAACTACAGGTTTTTCAGTGAATAAATGCTATCCATTTCTTCCACTGTTAGGGAAAAAACAGACTGAAGAATGGACTATCACTGATGGACTAGGACACAGAATACTTGAAGGCACCTAAGTATCTTTCAACGGTCAGACTTCAATGACTATGTTTGGACAGTACTTTTATTACTTCTGTTTATTTCGTAACACTGCGCATTTCAGAGTTATGTTAGAAAACCTTAGGACAGACAGGAAACTTTTTATGAATCCACACAGATGTCAGCAGCATTTGCTCAAAAAATCCTTAACCCTACATTTTTGAGAGAAGAATCAGAAAGAAGCAAATTCATACAGGTAGCTCAAGATAGGGGGTGCTTCCTTCCCCATTGCTCAGTTGCCCTGGGACAAGGAGATGCTGTGTTCCTAACAGGTGTACCCTACCGGTAGTACAAAAGGCAGCTCAGCCCAACCTCCAATGTGCTGTGGAAAGGGAAGCAGGAGGATGAACTGGGTTCCCTGACACGAAACTGTAGCATGCATGACCCATACTTCCCTTTTTCCCAGCGAAAGTACTGGCTCTCTAATCCACGAACTAATAACATGTACAAGTCTCTCATGCTGGTGTGCAAATTATGTTTATAGTTAAATGTGTCACCGAAGTCACACTTGGAGCAAAGTAACATCTAGAGACAAATGGAGATACCAAATCTTCTGCAAGTAACTCAAACCCTACATCCTAACTGGAAAAGAATACTAAATAGCTCTTGTTTGCAGGCAGCAAAGTACACTTTCAAGCCATATATCACAAAAGCATTAGGATGACAGGCAGCGTCGGAGGTTTGGTTTCCAGTTCAGGCACCCATCAGACCAAGTCAAACTCCGACCTTATGAGTATGTGACCTGGCTTGTGAATTAACTCCCGCTGCCCCAAGCTCAGCTTTGTTCATCTTAAAGCCAACAATATACTAAAAGAACTAATCAATAGGTAATTCATGAAGTTGAGCACCATAAATGGGTTTAGGGCCATAAGCAACCCTTTTGTTAGGATTAGCGCGTTGAACCATTTATTTAGGTCAAAGAAAGACACAGTCTTTGAATGGGCAGGGTGCTGCGGACAATGGCAGCAGACATTAATCAATTAGCAGCAGGGTTCAGCCACTTCAGGCCCCGGTGTGAAACCATCTCCAGCCCACATTGCTGGAAACAGCAGACGCTATGTCATCTTTATTGTAGTATCGACAAGCTTTTATCTTAAAAGTCCACTGGTGTACATATGCACTTGCTAACTTTTTTTAATGGAGACAGGAAAATGTTCAAAGCTGGTGTCAGATTCAAGATACAAAACCAGAGGAGAGGCAAAAGTGTAATATGACTTTTTGTGAGTTCCTGTTACTAGTGCTGTGTTATGCATTATATTTATTTCTCATCAAAACTCTTAGGGTTTAAAACCAATGAATCCAGTAAGGATAGGGAAGCAGGGACAGCTGTACAGGTTCAGCTCTCTCTCAGGTGGACAGCAAAGCAGCCGTCTGTCCTTTCAGTGGGGACATTCCTTCTTCTCAGAAGAAGTTTAAAAGTGGTGTGAAAGGTTAGTGGCTGTAACCCCTCCTATAGGGCTCTGGTGGCAGACACGTTGCTGCAGGCTGTCCCCTGCCAGAGCCTGCATGGTGGAGAGGCCACGGGGCAAATGCCGAGCTGTGGCCAGCAGAGCTGCTCCTGCCTGTGTCCAGCCAGCATGGGCCTGATGTTTGCTGTTTGTCACACCATCTACAGACCTGAAACATGGGATAATTACAATTAATAGAGTGTTTTTACTTGTGCTGTCCACGGTAGAGCAGCCCAAGGTGATAAAGACTGTTTGCAGTGATGCACCATTAGGGCAGCAGAGGGGTGTAATTGCAGGGACCAACCTTTCCCTGCCTGGTGATGGGGTGGCAGAAATACTGCCCCAAATGTCACTTAAAATTCTCACTGGCTTCTATCACTCCTTTGTGGCAGCTCTGCAGTTGTCACTGCTCTCTAATAATAAAAGATTCAAAAGGCAAACACAAATGCAGATTATCATAATGATGGCACATTCACTCGTGAAACTGACTTGAAGGGAAAGCACAACTGCCTGCTGGAGAAGCTTAGTCATTGTAATAATTCTGCTTTCAGTGAATCCTCATTTGTGAAGCAAATACATTTTCAATCTTTTATTACATGAAAATCACAAAGAAAAAAATGAAGATTCCCTCTACTGCAAAAACATGACAATCACTTTCTACCTGAAGTCATCTGCTTCTGTTGTGTGCCCTGTTCAACACATAGTCTTGTAAATGTGACAATGTCAAAGTTCAGCCGTTTCTCCCTGTAGTTCTGTTCTGTTTATGATCAAGTATACTGCTGACAAGATCAAGGTTTATTAGTATTCTGTAAGGATGGCAATTTGTCCAGCTCTACTCTAGTGCCAGGAACTGGGCTCAGACACAGCTTTGTATCTTATCTGCAAGATAATTCAGCTCCTGAGTCCTAGTCCTGATCCTGATCATGACATTCATTGCATTACTAAGTGGAGGGAAGAGGAAGTACACTGGCCAATACAAGATTTAAGGCCCTCCTTTTGAGACTTGGCAAAGAATATTTACCAAAATAACATCTGAAAGGAGGGTCCAAGACTAAGGCAGCTGAAATGTGATATGGTCAAAATAGTTCAAGCAAGCAAACACACACTTTCTTGCATTCAACAGTGCAGGAGGCAGAAATAATGAAGTAATTTTTCATATAATTAACTGCTTATATACTCAGCATACTTAAAAGCAGATTTTAAGTAATGAAAAGCAGCACTTTATTTATAAAACAAGCAGTTCTTCACACTTTCAAGAGGATACCCCCAAAGGCTTTTTTGATCCATTTTTTTAAACACAGACAATTGAGGTTCCTAAAGTAATCACGATCTACTTACCAAACTCTTTCTAATGCTGACTGAAACTTTAATACTTATCAACATCTTTCAAATAAAGTCATTATTTTTCTCAAAATAACAAAACCAGCCACTATTACTTCATTAAGTACATCTCTAAAACATTAGGAACATATGAAGAACACTGAAGCAATGACTGGTAGTTCACTGTACAGTCAAGTAAGTTCTTCAAAAACACAAAGACATTACCTTTGTTTCTTCAATCCTCATTGCATCCAACAGATAGTGCAGAAGCTCCTGGCTGTCCTGCTGCTGGAACCCCTTAAATCGAGGAGCCCTATGAAAGAAGCAGTGAAGAATTTACATTGACCTTGTGAGGTTCTTAATGAAACAATGTCTACATCAGACTCTTTTGGAGGCCAGGGGTACAAATAGGCAAAATCCCTGCTGGAACTCATGGGGCTTTTGGAAGTTCCTGCTGTGGCAGCAATTACACCAAGAAGACTGCACTTCAATCTGAGTAACATTTTGACCCTGTTGGGTATAGCTTGACTAAAATAAAGCTTTGCCATCAGAGTTTCATCCATGCTAGCAGAACGTTCCTGACAGTCTACATCAGTAGACAGCCATCATCGCTGTTCAAAAACTGTAGATTCCCTTTTTTACCACTCATTGCAGCATAGATTACACAGAAATTACAAAATATAATTACATGGATAGATCCTTAAGGTGTTATATTTACTAAGATAACCATGGCTAGAAAGCTTCTCCATCTCCACTTCTTGCAGCTCCAAGTGAGGAATTTTATCAAACTGGCAGAGCAGCCAGAGAAACCAACCACCAACTCAGTTACTCAATTTTATTAAACATATATTGAGCCAGTTTTCACTTCCAGCCTCAGACTGCATGCTCTGGATGACCAGTACATCCAGCTGTAAATATGTGTCACTATTTCCTCGGGGCACAGTGGTGGGCACACTTGCCCACCAGACACCCTCTTCAGCTGCTGTAGGTTTCCTGAAGGTGAGGTTTCTCTCCCACTCACACACTAAACTCCTCAGGTTTGCCTTGGAAGCTTGTGCTCATGGATAGGAGATACTAATGGCAATCAGAGAACGCATCAAATGTGCAATGTGCCTACGACAGTAAAACTTCAAGCTGGGCAAGATGTCAAAATGCGAAGTTGGGCAGAGTGGCTCTGAGCTACAGGCAGGCAAGTGATACAAGGGTCTCAGTTCTGAACTGCTTGCTGAAGGCAGTGCGGGATGTAACTGGAGAAGGATCCAAGCTGACGAGGCACCTAAGGTCAGTGCCTAAAATTAAGTGGAATCAATCTGGACCTGCATATACAAAACAATGTCTTCACATTTACAAATGCAACACTCTCACAATTGTACTTTGTATCTACTTTTTGACATAAAGTTGACAGTATCCCTGGTTTACAACGATTCGATGATGCTGCTCTACATATGAGGCTTACTATAAAATCCACAATCAGCAGAGTGGTTGATTTTTTTAAGCATTCTCTTTAAAGTAATTTTTTTTTTTTTTTTGCATGTGCAGGTCAACCTAAAAAAATATTTTCAAATTAATAAAAAAATATATAAACTTGAGGGACTGCTCTTAAAAATGAAGCATTTTAGGGGGGTTATGAAAAATTAATTTTTTTCTTCTATGCAAATCAAATGTTTTATTTCCAATTCATTTGCTTATAAAACCCCAAGTACATTTTGAAAACCACTGAACCTCTATTTTGGATCCAATAGAACACTTAATACACATTTTAAAAAAGAAATAATACATGCACCTGCATGCAGTTTCACTTTTCAATTTGCTAACACGATTTTCTCATTGACTGTTGCACTGAATGGCCAGGAATCTGAAAGAATCTCTTTTTTTCTTTTTTTAACCTGGGTGCCAACATCAGTTCACTTCTGAGAAACCTGGTTAGTTAGCCACAGCGTTATCATCAGTTTTATTTGTGAGAAATGTCTTGTTTTCCTGAGACAGTGAGAATCAGTGAGTAGATTCAGCTGTCTCCTCCGATATATGCACATTAATAGCTCCAGTGTACTACAAGAAAACAAAATGTTGCATTTACACAGCCTGGATCCTGGTACTAATAGGGACTTTTTTTGTTTGTTTTTTTTTTTGGACACAGAAGCAGGCCAAGAGACATTACAGTAAAAAGGAAATAATAATAGTAACTACTGGACAAAGAAGCAAGCAAAAAGTGAACCGGTGTTATAGGAGGTTTTTCTCATTGTAGGCACACCTCCCAGAGCTACATCTTCAATGCAAATCAGAAAAAAGCCCCACACGTACCTTTCACTACTTTTTATGGTTTGCAGTGTAACCTCCCACTGATGAACATACAGTAATCATTTCAGATGAAAACTGATTTAATAAATGATAGTTCAAGGGAAAATAGTTTGCCTGTACATTTCATACAGTTTATTTCGTTTAAATGAAGGGGGGCGGGAGGGGAAGAACTCAGCTATGGCAGTTTTTCATTTCTCTTAGTCTTTCATTCTACTAACACACAGCACATCTACAAGGACAAGATTATTTAAGCTTCTCTGTACTTGTACTAAATCCTCTTCCAGCCTTACACCAATTTACATGCTTGAATTTTAATGGCAATAAGGATGGTGGGAATGTAACAGCTACCACTTAAAAAGCGAAGTGGCAGGGAAAGTGACTTGTAAAGATGCTATGTAAGGTTTGCGTCATTTAATTGAACAAATGATGTAATTGTTAACGTTGCTTAATGTACAGGTAATCAGTCACTCATGTACATAGCATGCTATGTAATGTATATAATTCTAAATATCTCATGTTCTGTATAAAACCATTTGAGATTAGTGCACTTGTTTTCTGGGGTAACAACAAATGAAAACCAAAAACCTACAATAAAGAGGAGGGAGGGAATTTCACACCACACAGTGCATTTACTGGAAACTTCCTACACTTTACAAACCAGTATTAGAGAAGGAAAAAAAAAAAGGAATTAATCCATGCTGATACACAGAAATCTGACAACTAAAAGATGTGCACTCTCGTCTCCTTGAAAATATGCTTCAAGCAAGATCCGTGGCAAAAGTGAGGGACTTGAAGATGGTTGGTTGAGTTGACCGCTCACAGATGTGCTGACATATGGAAGCCAGTGCCAATGCAATACAACCTGTTGTACAGTGTCAGCAGGATAATGACAGAACAGGTTGAACCCCTGCTAATGGCCATAAGTGGTGAAGGACAACTGTGACATCTACATGCGTGCTACTTATCTAGCCTCTCCTTACTCAGCTGGAGACCAGTTACAACTGCTTGACTGCCAGTTAAAGAAATACTACTCATGATCACCTACTTCCTAGAATGTTTTAATAACAAAAACTATGTAATAACATAATTTTTTGAAGGAGAAAAAAATAAAAAATAGTCCTTTAAGCATTAGTACTTTTAATTCTTATCTTACATTCATTTGAGGGAAATTAAGCTATGCTTCAAAAGCAAAACCGGGATACAATTACAGTCATTCAATTGTTCTGTACAGAACTCCCATACCTTTACTGTGTCTAATAGAAATCCTGTCAAAAATCATCCTTTCAATAATTACTGTCTTTGATAAGAAGATAGCCTAATACCTTGGAAAACTTTAGAAACAATAAGTGCTTGGAAAGAAAACAGAGCATACTGGTTGATTTTCTCCAGTAGTGCAAAATACTGCACTACACTATAGAGAAGCAAAGAAAATGTTTACCTAACATTAGCCTGAAGGAATTAATTTTGCTAATCTGCAGATGAAGACGTTAATCTCTCAAGACTGAGCACTTACCAATGAAAGTTACAAAAAAAAAAAAGATGCAAAGGACCAGTTCATAAAAGTTACCACAATTCACAAGACTTATCTTTCCCAGTTACAATATCAAATACCTATTCACTGACATTATAGAATAGCTAGAAGAGAATGAAAAGTTTTGTTCTTCCTAAAGCAATGGTTCTCATTAGTGATCCCAAATTATATGCAGCACTGTGACAGAAAAGGGATTGAAACCTCACATCATGATTAATCTCATCTCAAACCTGCCCCACAGACATAAGAGCTTGGCTACCATGAGGCACTTGGTAAGAAAAAGCCCAACCAAACATGGTCTTGCCCCCACATGTAGTGAACAAATAACACCAGACATGCCTGACGTATCTTGATGGCATGGACAGACAGCACTTAGCTCTCCTTTGGACGTGCTGGCTGAGTTCTTTCAGTCTTTTTTTGTCTTACCTTCCCCTCAAAAAAAAAAAAACGAGGCAATATCTCTGTCTTGCAGTGCACCAGATCTCTGGTACCTGTGCAAAAAGCACTTGTTAAACATAGCTCTGAATGGATATAATAGCTGACGTGGTGCCACAACAGAACCATTTCCCACATAACAATCAGAGGGAAAATACAACTCTTCCATACCAAGTAAGGAAAATACCTGTCTGGGGAAATTTTTTCCTACCAGCTGTTAGACAAGTGAAGGCCTTTATGCATGAGGCCTTGCATCCCTATAAAAAATGTTTTCTCTTTATATGGATGTCTAATTCTTCTTTGTCTTGCTAAGATTTTTCAGCAGAGCTCTGTGATAGCAAGTTCCACAGGTTAGCTCTATAAAGTGCCTAAAAGAATCCCTTTTCCCCTGGATCTAAATCTATTGCCTTTCAGTTTCACAAACAGCTCCTTGAACTCTTAAGAGGGCAGTTAAATAAGCACAGCTAATTCATCTTCTATCATTTATTGTCTTCTCTTGCTGTCATGCCTCTTTTTCATGTCCTCTCCAGCCTAAACTCGAATCATTGAAGTCCCTCTTTACATGAAGGCTTCCTTTTTTTGTTAACTCTCCCTAAAGCTCCAAACTGGCTTTAACTTGTAATGCTCTATTCCAGTTAACGTGAACATTGCTACTGAGGATACGTCCCCAATATACCTCATGAAATTACTGATTTTCTCCTTGAGTGTACCTACAAGCATGGCTTACACAGCTCACCAATACCACAGGCATTGCAAATACTTGTGTTGTCGAAAATGCTGCACAGGTCTTCCTCTGGAGTAGAAGAAGTGAGCACAAAACTCAGGAAAGAGTGCAGATGATTCCTGCCAATGCACATTACTTACATATGCCATTCATCTGCTTTGCACTCATAAACTTCCAGCTTCGTTAACTCATACCTAAATTAAGGAAACTCTGACACAGCCAACTGAAATAAAGATGTGCAATCTCTCAGCTACACAGAGAATATTCAATCTCCTCTGTCAGTGAGGTCCTAAACGTGACACAGCACTGTCAGCAAGGCATGTGGAGGCACAATTGGCCAAGGAAGTATCAACTGTGTTCTACTGCTATTACCTTTAAATGATAAAAGTCAAAAGAAAAAAATAAGCAATTTGGAAATCCTTTCTAAAAAGATGTTCTTCTCTCTACCATTACTTTAAAAGAAAAGGCTCAAAAAGACTCCTAATTAATACGAAAAATACTGTTTACTTCACCCCTTAAATCTTGTACAACATTACCTCAGTTTCCCTTGGCATTTCCTCTCAGAGGGGATAAATGCTCCAAGCATTGTTTAGGTTTCCCTCCAAAACTAATTAATAGTGTTAACTGGCATGACCTCCATTCTGTCAGTCCCACCTCCGTCTCGAGTTCTTTCCGCACCTGAGAAGGAAAGATGAATGCTCCTTGGGGAGGAAAGACCTATGACCAGTGAAATCTTTGTCAAGGAAGTAGTTTTTCCTGCATGCTAATGTAGCAATATAATACCCCTATAAATAATTACTTGGTCAAGGTTCGAAGCAGCTAAATTCTCTAAGTACTTTCTGGACTCATCACTTACATGCTACAACATTTACTTGCTACACAAATCTAAGCTTCCTTCCGCCAATAAAATTATTCCATCATAACAAATAACAAAATAAAATTCATGTCCTCTTAATACATCAGTGTTGCATTAGCCACTAAGTCTCCAGATAAGTCAGAAGTCTGCAGTCCTGATATTCAGCACAGTGGAAAACTAACAGAAGGGCCCCGTAGCTATGCTCACAATCTGTCCTCACAAAACATCTGACAGCTGCAACACTAACAAAATTAACAGTGGATGAATTAGTACCAGACGCTAAACAGTTGCTACAGAAAGACTCATCCATTTCTTTTCGTCTTCTCCCCTTCTTCAACCTGGCTACCCCACCACTTGGTAAAATTAACACTCGGTATCATTTTTTTCTTTATTTAATAAAAAAAGGCACCACAAATACCCTTTCGTACACAAGACAATGAACTTCACTCTGTGATCTCCACAGACTCTTAAAGAAGTGGTTTGCAGTTGAAAGGACAACGTCCCAGTTCTCTTACTGCTTTTGAGCAGCAAATACACATCCACTTCCAGAGTTTCTCACTTGCAGGTTTTGGGATCCCACCCAGTGCCATGGCAGAGCTGCAGCTGAACAAGGCAGCACCTGCTCCCTTTCTTTACAGGCTCTCTGCCCACACCTAACCACTTTCCTACATGCCTTTGCCACTCCTTTTTAGCGTTCCCTTCCTTACCTGCCTCCTTAGGTCTTCTTTCACTTAGCACTTTCCAATTTTTGAGTGAGGATGCCCAGTTCAAATGTGAGCAAACTCTCACATACTACAATATCTGAAGCAGGTGCAGTCCTGAAGTCCTACAATGGCATCCTAAAGAGCAACTCCAGATACTAAATTCAGAAGCATTATTCCAGCACTGAGCTGGAAATGAGGGCGAGTGTCAGGTGTTCAGTTATACAGCTACCTTTACTATACCTTGCATCAATTGATCCAACATCAAAACATGTCACCATTCAGCTAGATTAAAAAACAACACTACGTCACCAACAACAAAATAATCAAAAGACCAAAGCCTTCTGTGATACCTGTGCAGCTACTTACTGCCCATGAACACTTAACTTCTTGCCAATAAGATGTGGCTAACACTTTTGTTATTGATACTAGAGCTAGAAAGCATTTATATCCAAGTTATGTTCTGCAAGGCTAACGAAAGAAGTGGGAATGAAGGTAAGAAATGGCAGAAGAAGACAGACAGATGTTTAAACAGCAAAAGTGTGCTGCCCACATTAACATATGTTTCAATTTTAGCTGGTAAAATGGTATATGCCCATCTTAAAGATTAAACAACAACAACTAAGAGAACAACTAGGTATCTGAGATTTAATACCAATACATTGTGTAGACGTCACTTGATGACAACACAAACACACATACACAGAAGAGCAGATATAAAATAGCTATTATTTCAGAAATACAGTGCCATCTGAAGCGCACTGCATCGTGATTATTTTACAATGAGTTTGCTAAGGTGGGCTTCAAAATGTGTTTTACATCATCTTTTCCCTTCTGTCCTCAATACTTAGAGAGAAAAAAATACTATTCTTATTTAACCGTTTCCCTTTCATTTCTTGGCCAAATTTTGTTCTTATAACCACATTTTTTGAGTCACCCCTGAAACAGGAGAAGAAGCAAAGAAACAACTTATTTTTCTTCCAGGTAGATAATGCTAAACAGAGAACACTGCTGTTAGACTCAAAATCACTATAAGGACAATTTATACACATTTCCTTTTACAGCTCAAAAAAATCAACAGGAAGTCAAGTACAATAGAAAAATATAACAATGTTTCTGAAGTTGAATTTTAGGGATAAAGAAAAAGCAATAACTGATTTCTTTATCAGAATTACATTGTTCCTTCTCTAGTCTAAAAGCTTTTATTTCTTTATACCAGATCATAAACCCCTGTTTACAGAGTAAGGTTACCCTTGAATGACTTGTAAAGTCAATATTTAAGTACATGTATCAACTTCTGAATAAGACTTCTATAGGTGTTTTAAAAAGCAAGATTGCTTGCATCATAACTGAAGGCACCTACAAAGCACCATTGTAAACATTTTTTATGCCAAGAAACAGGAGTTTCTTTAGGGCTTGTAAGCTCTTTGCAATCTGGAGCCATATGCCATTTCAGTACTGCTTCAAGTCCTTACTTGTTAGACCCTTTTTAATTTTGAATTGATGCCAAGGTCAGACATCATAGCAGAAGTTTCCCATTTAGAGCTTACCCTTATTTTTAATAAAACACCTACATATACTTTGCAGTACTAGCACAGCTTTATGTTAATATACAACAAAACCTGAAAGGTAATTCTATTTTCTTCAGTTTTACCACACCTTCTTCTGCCCCCTCACTTGGCTCAAAGACCATTGAAAGTTACTGGTTCTGGACTGGGCCATACATCTGAAGAGCATGTAGGTGCAACCCTGGACCACAACATGGAGCCCTGCAACTTTAAAACATGAAAAACACTTTCTGGACTACATGGTAAAAATCTAATGGCACCTTAGATAGGACAATAGACACAGCACATTTAGAAACGTATCACTGGAAATTGAAACTAAATAAGCAAGTAAAAGATACTGACAATACATACTTTTGACAAAGCTGGCTGAACAGCACTTTGGGAGAAAGAGGCCCTTTTCCAGCCTCCCTCATGCTGTGAAGGAACAAGAACATCGCTGAAGTCAAAGGTCCTGGGCTTGAGAGGTTTACCACCAGAGGATCCTTCAAAGCAAAGGTAAATTGTACATCAGATTTCAAAGTTAATGATACAAAAGACTTATTTCAAGTTAGTAGATTTATGACAAAGAAAAATACAGCTTTCAGACTTAGAGTGTTCTGGGGTTTTTCTTTTTTTGAAATGTTGATGTCGCCTATATGATTGAAATAGTTGAAGAGAAAGCTTATTATTTAAGCAGTAACAGTAGTAAAGCCAAACAATACTTGTCAAGTAAATTGGTTGCTAACCACTAGTTTTAGAAACAAGGCATGTCAATGAATCAGTCCGATTCCCACAAAAACAGACTACCTCCTGTATTACCCACTTTACTCTCACTTCCACGTGCACTGAAATTCAGTTGGATAGACAGGTGGCCTTTTTGATAGGCCAACATGAGTTGGAGCTCAGTGGCACTTTGTCTGCTCAACCTTAGGGGGTTAGGGGTGGCCTCTGACCTGTGAGCCACACACTGAGATTTCCACACATTCGATAGCCACAGAAACATACCCTGTTCCTTCAGACATGAGGTGCCAGGTAAGCACCAGCAGAGTGGTTCACAGCAGGAGCCAACAGCAGACCCCGCAGGTCCGCCGTGGCAGTAAGGAACAGGCACAGGGTGCATCCCAACAGCCCATCCTGGTGTGGGATTTGCCCCAGCCAGCAGGCCCGGGGGCTGGAAGAAGCTGGTCAGCAGCTAACCCAGCCAGTCTCAGAGCAGGAGACACTCCTGCATTGTTTACATGCTACGTGTGTCTCAACAGCCACAGATCACCAGCTCTCCTTAACATGCTCCCAGGTTCATACATGACCACAGGGCTTCCTACTACCTGGGCTGCCTCGCAAAAACAGATTACAACTGCCAACCAATTAGAGAGGCTGCCTCATCCAGAAAGGAGATTCACACAAAACATAAGCACTAGGGATACACACAGATATAAGGTATTCGCATTACATGAACTATCCAAAGGTAGAAAAATGCCCTCTATCAAGCAGGAAGCTATTTCTCCATTAGCATTAGTTAGACTGCTGAAGTACTCTAATTGTGTGTTGACATACAAAGACCAGAAAACAGTCTTTTCTCCAAAGATCTCATTTACATTGTAAGCACTGTCATTAACCAAAAAAAACCTTCAACCTTAGGGTTGTGCAAGCTTCCCATCAAGCATAAGCCAACATACCACTGGCTTTCTTAGTCTCTGGGCACAAACAGGCTCCAGACCTCTGTTGTGTCTCAGGATAACTTCGTGAAACATGCGGCTGCTCAGAGAAAATACTGGAGAAAATACCGGCAACAACGCAGTGAATTCCACACTGTTCTTGCCTGGAGAATCTATGAACATCACTGACAGCAACATACAGAAATCTTCATCATTTCAGAGGTAGCTGAAAGAGAGCCTACCCCTCAACCCTCACTGCCACCAAGAAAGCTCCCAGGAAAGAGTAAAAAAAAGGAAAAACAAATAAAAAAAATCCTCTGTAAATTGCTTTCTTTAGCAATTTTCTTTAGATACAACCTGGAACAGCAGTACATATTCTTTTGATAATAACCACAGGAGTCTCTTCCCCAGTTGTCTGAATGGAACTTGAGGACAAGAAATTTGGTCCTCACCAAAATTTTACTTCTCCCAGTTTAATCCTCTGGCCTGTGAAGGACACAATACATCTTAAAAGCCTTACCAATGAAGGGCTGGACAGATTGGAATAAAATATTTCATGAACACTTTCTAGAGCCATATATACTATTTCCTCTACCATACATTCAACTGAAGAAATGAAATGGGAAACAAAATAAGCCAACCACTCTTTCTTAAGGTCAGGCATTATTTGCTACTTCAGTGTCACAAAATGTGAAAAAAGTGATTATTCCTCCTCCAGAGCTGAATAATTAAATTAGTATTGTAAAAGTAGCAAGTTCACAGATATCATAAACCAGCTAAAACAATTAAAATGCAAAAGAAACCAGAAGAGTGTGATTTCCCACCCTTCAGCTTCTTCCCATGTCTCCCCAAATTTGTATTTCTCACTGCATACTCACCAACTGGGAGTCTGAAGTATGACAGATTTTTAACTTTGTTCCTTTCTCCTTCATCTCATACATCAGTTCATTTAGTACATGAGTCTGTGCCAAGTTCTTAAAGACAAAAAACAAACCCAAGAAACACAAGCTAATCTTTCAACTATACATTTTTGCCAGACATAAATTCTAGCTTCAGGGATAGACAAAACCATATATATTTCATAATATACATGTACAACTGAAGTTTAAATCAGACTACTATAAAAAGCAGGCATCACCCTCACATGAGCTGAAATCACTGACCTCAGACTGTTTCTAAAATTGTATCTACTTCTGTTTCTGTAATTCCAAAATAGTTTCCTAGTAATAACTTTGTTATTTTTGTTGAACAACAAGGTATTTTTTTTATTTTATTTTATTTATAGTGAGGACATTAGTATCAGAAATCATTTATTTCTGTAGACCCCCTCCATTATGCCCCAAGAAGCATAAAGGTTTGGGAACACTGGAAAGCATTACCTCTCTGAATTTAAGAGAGAAACCAACAAATCTCAGCTTTCTATCTTTATTTTTGGTTAACTCTGACTGCAGATCACTTAAGTTTCTACACTGCCCTAAGTATGGACAGAGAACAATTTGCAGTAATTCTACTCAACACACACGTACTATGTTTGCTGAGTTTTGTAATCACCACCATAAACACAAAAGTGTGCCAGTTCAGAATACTTTTGCAGTAGTTCTCTCTCATTTATTCACTCCTGCCTGCAGACATACAGATGTATCTGACAAGCAATAGGATGGCCCAATATAAACCCCACTAAGACTGCTGCTTTTTTTTGAGGATGTTGAGTTAGTTGTACACTAAAAGTGTATTAGTATGTCTCATTCCTCTTATTCTGGTCAGAAAAAAAATATAATCAATAAAAGTCCTTTTATAACTGCATCCTTTGTAGGGGCTTAAAATCATCACAACGCTCTGTGCAGACATTCACATTTTGCATAAAGTACCACTTTTCACACCCACCAGTATGATAAATACTGTGCATTACTCATGACTGCCTAATGCTGAACTACAAATAAAACCATATGCTAGAGTACAACCCACACACACACGCAGTGTGTAAAACACTTTGACATTTTCATTTGTCTCATTACTGCAAAAAATGCTACTGATCCAGGAATCCTTTTTTGTTACAATAGGAAATATATCTTGGACAGCAAGGAATAAAAAGAATTTGAAAAGGACCTTCAGAAAGCAGAATGAATACTGGTAACAGTCAGAACCTTTTCTGAAGCCCACAGTTAATACATATTAAGCATTTCTGAAATTTATAAAGAGAAAGCTGTACAATCTTTCCATCTTACCTGCATGACAGCATTAAAAAAGCACGTATTTCCTAAATTATTTATTCCTTTAACTGGAACTGATGCACCATTTCCAGAACTTTTTCCTTTCAGTATTTCACTAGTTTCACTGCTCTCTTCACGGAGTCGTATGATTTTTGATGAACCTATAATTAAACTATATGTTAATATTACTATTGTTGTACTATTATAATTACTTTTAATAATTGTAACACTAACTGCATAGTTTAATCACATTGGCTCTCCCATGGATTATGTTTATCATTTTTAACATATGCGGAAACATAGCTTGATGGTACTGCTTTATGTAATCTTAAAAAATAAAAAAAACAAACAAAAGAAAAATCAGCAGTTAAACTCCTGGGGTAAAAAAAAAAATCCCCCAACAACTACATATATCCAACAAAAACTTTCACATAGTGAAACTGTAACTTCTTCAATTAGCCAACCAATAAAGCAAAACAGGTTCTATTAATTTATTAACAATAGGCAGTTAAGATGTACATTCATTAGACACACTAGAAACATCAAACACCTCTGAAGAGAGGTAACCAAAAGTTGCTACCTGAATGCTGCAAGCTTTTATCAATTATCACACTCTGTTTGAATTCTCTCATACAACTCGGGGAACAGCCGAACTGGAGTTGTTACCAGTTTCCCCAAAAGCTACATTTGGTCCTCGACCCACCTGCATTTGTCACAGCCTCAAACTGCTAACACAACCCAAATACATACAGCACTAGTGTTTTAATTTCAAACAACAAAAATTTCATACATCTGTAGTGGAATATGCTACCAGTGTAACATCCACATTTCCTCATTTCCCTTATTATTTAAATAGATGAGGGGCAGCGAAGTTAAGACAGTCATTAACTTGTAGCCTAGAGGTAATGGAAAGACTTGAGATAACAATATTTAGCCTCAAATTCTACTAGCAACTTTCATATCTTCATGGTTGCAGAACTCAACGTGAACATTACTGACATCTGCAGTGTCTTAAATATTGATTAACAATGCATGTCAATGTAAACGAGTTATGGACTTAATAAATGCCAAGAACTGTGATGCTGCAATCTCTGTCTTGACATATGAATTCATATATTTGTTTTAATGAGTTTCACATTGAAGTCTCATTACAGTATTCTTCAGAAATAACTAACAGACCTATTTGCGTTAATGAAATGCTCATGCCAAAAGGCTCTTTTATGTACACTCCTAGGTAGCTTCTTGCTTACAAGATGAAAAAATATAGTTAAACAAAAAAGAAGTCATTAAAATATCTACTGTACCTGGCAACAAGCTTCTGATGCAGTCTGTCTGCACCCTATAGTGCCATAAAGGCATAATCATTTTTTCAAATTGTACCCAAGTTTGTCAAAACGCAGTTAGAAGTGCTTTGCTGGTTAGGAACATTTTTAAATGTTCTTGGTAATACTGCTTACACAGCTTTAAAATACTCTCCTTTCCACTCATGTATAAAATTAAGACAGTACAAGGGCAAACTAAGAGACCAAGTTCGCCACGAAAGAGGAGATGGTGTTTTTCAGTGCAATGAGTGACAAATATCTTGGGAGCTGCTCACACCCTCAAACAGTCACTGCTTCATGGGCTACCTGCAGTAACAGCTTTTAACTGACACATTTACAAGGGGTAGGCTACAATGTCTGAGACTTGTCCACCCACAGACAGCTCCAAAAGAAACATAGCAGGAGAAGGGGAGCTCCAAGTGTCTGCAACAAGAAGGCACTGCTCACTCCCAGAAATTCCACAATGCAAAAGGAGACTTCTACCCCATGGAAGAGTGCCATACTGAGCAGGGCCGGGGAGAAGAGATTGTTAAAAAGGGAAAAAAAAAAAAAAAAAAAAAAGCCAAAATTGTGTAAATAATTTGTGTATTAGTATACCACAGTTGCTGCATTTATCCATCGGCATTCAAAAACATCTGGGACAGCATCTTAAAGTAAACAATGTTCACAAGGCCATCTGGACAAAACTGCAGGCAAAAATTAAACCATAAGCATATGGAAAAGCAGATTTTTCTCTTCCCTTCAGCAGTACAGGATGACAAATGTCAAACCTAGATCTGTCCACGCTTCACTGTGCTATGCTTTGCAGCACCACCTGGCTCTTCTTGCACAGCCACCAAATATGGACAGCACTGCCACAGCGGACCATATCTGCAGGGCAAACTCGATAAAAGCATTTCACTTCATGGTTAAATGGCAGCTTCACACAAGTAGCAAGGTTCCATTTGCTGAACCTTACATATAAATGATTTAAGGGAGGGAAAACAAAGCCAAGGCATCCAGCTTTGTGATAAGAGCTGTATGAATATGCAAGTATAAAGGACAATAAATGAGAACCAGACATCCGACTGCCACAAAGCTGGATAATTAGTATAGGGATAGGAGAACTAGTAGTAAATTAAGAAATCTAGTAGTAAATTAAGACATTGTTACTGAAGTCTAGAAACCTCCTTTCCTGCAGAAAGTTTTAATTACTGTCTCTTGATTTTTTAAGGATTTTACAAACACGATCCATGTGACATTTTACCAGGTTTTTTCTATCTGTGAAACAGTCTTGCCAGGAAAATGTTGCTTTGCCACTACACAAACATTAGCTGCTGCTTCCCTTATTCCATGCAGATATTTTTAAGGACATACACAGAAACAGAGGAAGGACAGCAGTTTTTAATCTAACTCTGCTCAGTGTCCCCAGCTCGGCGATACATGACATACAGGCCTGAAGCTGAATGTTTAGTTGACATGTGAAGAGTTGGTCAGTCTTAATAGAAGATGCTGGTAATGACTATGATAGCTAAATACTTCTACAGATTGGGGCTGGAGGGTCCTTCTGCAAGATTAACCCAAGGCTACAAGCATGCTATTAATCAAAAGGCTAAGATGTAATTTTTTAAAGTGAATTTGCACTGAACTGTTTCATGGGCTGTTGCGGACTCAATCTCGCTACCCTGTAACGTTTTAAGAGGCATGCTTCTGGATAGGAAAAATTACTTCTAAGCCAGTATAGACACAACAAGGAGCCCAGCAGCAGGATACCATTGAAATGGCTGTCATCTGCTGCTGCCCACAAGGGCCTTCAGCTCCTGGCCAAACAGGAGAAATGAAGTAGTCCAAACCATCCATCCGTGTGCAATAATACCTGTTATAAAAGACTTTGTTAACACTAATGAGAGCAAGGTGGGCGAAAGGCACAGAGTAATTAAATTCATAGACTGATTTCTGTCTGTAGCTCACTATTACACCTTTTAGAGTTGACATGGTGACCTTCAACCCCTCTGTCCATCTCTGCTGCGGGGACAGCACATGCAACTGTGACTGTTTTGGGGCTCACACATTCAGACTGCACCTCTGTCAGACTACTTCTGCAGTTTTGTTGTGGAGGTGGCCTTTCTAATCCAGACACATCGGGAAAACTCTCACTCAAGTTGTGCCTAGATCACCAAAACCTCCTTTTCCCTTGACAAAAGGTATCCAGCTACTGAAATGCCCTGCTGGAGCACTCTGCCAAGACCCATTGCCCAGCTCTCCATCCTACTTATCACACCCTACTGACCACCTCTTCCTAGGCACCAGGTTAGTGACTGCCTACAGTCCCACCATAGAATTACAGAATCCTAGAATGATTTGGGTTGGAAGGGACCTTAAAGATCATCCAGTTCCAAATCCCCTACCATGGGCAGGGACGCCCTCCACTAGACCAGACTGCCCAAAGCCCCATACAATCTGGCCATTGATGCCTGTCTCTAGCACTCACTCTGGCTCTCACACAGCCGCATTTGTGCATAGACACAGCCTTCATGCTTGGCAAAACATCCTGACATCACCCTGCTCTCCTCCATGCTAGCAAACCCCCTTCCCACCAGACCCACAGGAAAGAGGACAGCAGAGACTGCTCCTCTGCTACAGCTCTTGCCTTTTCTTGCCACTCTTCTTCAGCTTTTTTTTTTCTCCTCACCTGCCATCTTGTCTAGTAAGCTGAGTGCAGGGAACATCATTTTGTCCCACAGCTGCATGGCACCAGCCCCATGGATATGTGACTGAGATTCCTAAGCCCAACGTTAACACAGACAATGACTCAGTCCATGAAGCAAAGCAAGTCATCATACCAGGTGCACAAAAGCACACGGTGCTCACACGTCCACTTGCAAAAGACGTTCACAAAACTTATCACAGGTTCCATATCAATTTGTTTTGCCAGTACTTCGAACGTTTGCAGGCACATGGGCTTCTGTACCACCCTTGCTGAAACTGAGGTGCGCTTGGGAGTGCAGATGGCATGCAAGCAAAAAGACAAATGACATCCAATGTTTCTTTCAGCCAGGGGAGTAAGCAGTTTTGCTCATCTTTTCAATGAACCTTTTTTTTTTAATTAAAAATGAGAGTTCCAGGAATATGCGCTTTTATTCCAAGGTCAAGCCGTTGCTACTGAATACAACTGTGGTACATCAGCTGAAGGTCTTCACAGTAAAAGCAAGGTTAACAAATTGCCTCTCTTTTACCAAGTTCTCATCATGCTGTATTATGAAATGCTACTAAATTGGCTGGCACTCCCTTTTCATCTAAAAATATTTGATTTTTTTTCAACACTGTACAATAACAGGATCTAACGTTAGCAAAACAGCACAGTTCTCTTCTGAAACGGTCACTAACTTTATGTTTGAAAAGCCCCATCTTCCTTGCAATGTTACAATCCTACCAAATTAAAGATTCCAAATGGCAATTCTATTTCCCTGATTCTGATCAAATGTTATAAACTGGAAAATACACCTGCAGAGTGTGAAGGAGCAAGCTACTCAAGTACCAGTTTTGATCCCTACACTCACATGACTTGTGCTACACCTCACAAGTAAGTGTGTGAACAGGAAAGGGAAGACTCTGTGGAGAAAAATGACAGAATGTTTAAAAATTTTTTTGCCAATTATTGGGTTTTCATTTCCTTGCAATGTGCATCATTAACAGCATCCCCTAACATGGAAGTAAACTTGAAAGAAAATTTATGACCAGCAACAGAAATGTCTTTTTGCTGAAGCATATTTCATATTTGGAGAATCAAAATACTCTGCTTTACTTTACTACATACTTTTCTTTTAAGTAGATAGAACGGACTAACATGACTTCAAGCTCCAAACTACTATTTTTTTCAGTGTGATTCTTTGTCAAATGCTAATACTCACAGATGAATAGAAACCTGAAAAGTTATTCACCATACTTTTGGTCTTTCCTTACAAGTTAACACCTATTACTTGCACTGTAAAATTATATATTTTTTAATCTTTGCTTTACATCAGTTATATCCATCAAAATAGAGATCAAGTTTCTGACTTTCACCTACTGGCAAATCTGCGCAGCTGAACTTATTAGCAAAACCTCATTCCTCTGCTTGACCTTCCCAACAATAAATTTAACTACAACATTTGAGGATAAATATTCTTCCTTCTTATTCTATTGCCACACAAACCAATTTAATTAACTGCTGTATAAAAAAAAACAGAGTGTGCAATCTCATGTCTCCACCGATGTCTAATTTGGCCTTTGTAAAGAAAAATATGCTTAATATTCACTTCTAAGACTGAAAACCAATTTATTTTCTCCAGCAAAAGAGCAGGCACACAGACCGCAATGTCTCAGCATGGTTTCTGTGTACTACATGTGCATTATGTCCATGTGAAGCTCACAAGTGTGCCACACGGACAATACTGCACCTGCCTTTCTGTGAAAATCATCATGGCCTGCTAACCTTTTCCACAAAACAGATTTCTGGGTGGTACACGCTGGAAAGCAATCTTGCTTTATTCTTGCATCTTGTGCCCAACATGACCTCTTAACCAAACAGGCTCCTCTAAAACAAAACCAAGCAAAAGGAAAACAAAAAAAAAAGCAGGCATTGCTGGGTACAACAAACCATAGGATCAGATGCGAAAATCACACAGCTGCAAGCATTCTTTTGGGAACCCAGCACTGGGATTTATCTCAATCGCTTAATGTAATTACAAAAGTCAGTCATGTAGTAGTAATGTAATTTGCACATTTTTACAGCTGAAGTGAAGTTGAATCTTTATGAGAGGCCAAGTGAAAAGCAGGGATCCTGCTGCCACACTATTCCACCACATTAGTACCAAATGACAGGCATTTTGCTTTTGTTTATTTTCCAACATGCATTCATTAGGAAATCTATATAACCCTTACATGTTTAAGCTGATTATTTTATCTTCCAATGACTCCTGCACTTTTGAGAACCAAAAAAACCCTAGCAGTCCTCATCCGTTACCTAGATCCATGTTCATCCTGCATTTCTGCAGGAATTTCTACACCGTGCTATTTGAGTTTTAATGACATGCCACGCCAACCAGTTGTTACAACAGAAAGAAATCCAGACATAAGATGAACTGTTGCTACAGTGCCACATTCTCATATGAAAATTAAGTGTCTTCACTTGAGCTGCTTTCTTCGGAATGGAAAAGCAATGGGAACAAAGCACAAGACTGATTTTTAAGTGAGAAATAGGGACTATTCACCGCCAGTGTTACACAAGTTATTTTTCATTTATTTAAAATTAGTTTATGTTTTTAATGGCTGAATGTACAAAATAAATTTAAAAATCTAAGTCAACTAATAATTTAAAGGATGACAGTTACACTGCAAATATCATAGAATCATAGAATCATAGAATAGTAAGGGTTGGAAAGGACCTCAAGATCATCGAGTTCCAACCCCCCCGCCATGGGCAGGGACACCTCCCACTAAACCATGCCACCCAAGGCTATGTCCAACCCCACCTTGAACGCCGCCAGGGATGAAGCATTCACAACTTCCCTGGGCAACCCATTCCAGGGCCTCACCACCCTCACAGTAAAGAATTTCTTCCTCAGATCCAATCTAAACCTCCCCTGTTTAAGTTTAAACCCATTACCCCTTGTCCTCTCACCACAGTCATTGTAATATGAAATAAAATGCTACACTAAAAAAAGCCAAATGATAAATTATTACTAGAAAAGTTAATTTCCACTGTTATACTTTGTGTTCTTTGTGTTTTGGACAATAACATGAATGACATTTCTATTTCAGATTTAATTTTTAAAAAATCCTTAAAGGCAGTGTAATTTAAAGAAAAGGAAAAAGACCTTACGTAAGTTACATTTCTTTAGAGGAAGTACCAACTGTGTCAGCCCAAGTATCTGACATAAAACACAAAATGCATTGCTGTTACATTTACCAAAGTGAAACAAGAATGCCAACTCTGGCTTGGAATTCCCAACCCACACATATCATATTTGTCAATACACAGCTGTTTCCCAGTCTCTTCCAGTGAGGAGCCTGGCCCAGAGCAACAGACCGAGCCAGGTAAACAGCTTTTTCCTCTTTTCCTTGCCACTTAAAATCCAACAAATCACGTTTGGGCCAATGTTCCTAGAGCTCCCAAGAATGGCACCCAAACGGCTCAGCACAGCCATACTCTGCCATGTGGAGAGGGTCACAGAATCATAGATTCGACTAGATTGGAGAGGACCTTTCAGATCGTCAAATCCAAGCGTTACCCCAGGACTGCCAAGTCCACCAGTGACGAACTATGTCACTGAAGGCATCATCTACACGGTTTTTGAACACTTCCAGGGATGGTGATCTCACCACTTCCCTAGGAAGCCTGTTCCAATGCCTGACTACCCTTTCAGATGATAAATTCTTCCTAATATACGATCTAAATCTCCGTTAGCAATGGCTTGTTCTAGCAATTAAAACCCCATAACATAAGTGAACACAAAGCATTACATCCATCAAAAAAGTACATGAAAATCCACTTAAACAAATTTAATTAACTGTGGAAAACAAACTTAAATAAGAAAAATGTTAAGATGTGACACACTCACACTAGGAAAATACAATTATTTTATGTTTCTATATAGTTTTTGTGCATTAATTTATATGGCATCTTATTTACGATAACTTCTTTACAATAAACTTTCTTCATTAAAGACAAAATTTGGAAAAACTGTCCTACAGTGCCCAAAGTATTTTTTAAATGTAACCACACTGCAGGAAAAAAACCTGCATGTTTTCACAGGCATTACTTGCCCAAGCAATTGTGCAATTACCAATTCCATTATACTTGCACCATACACAATTTTTCAGTTGTATGTTTAACATGACTCAGAATCTGAAATGCTGATTTTTAGAGGCAGTAAATTACAGATCTCTCCACATAAAACTATTCATGCAAACTTACTTGGTTCAGCCCTGGAACCATGTTTTTGAAGAAAGTCAACTATCTGAGCCAAAACCTTTTTGTTGCAATGTGTTGACAGCTCTTCATCACATTCGTAACACCTAAACAAGACAAGAAACAAACTGAAATCCAGGATAACTGGATACACCTCCCACCCCTAACAAACCTCACAAACAACTTTACACAAATTACTTAAGCTCTAGGTTTCAATTTTTCATACTAAAAACAGGAGTCAAACTGAATTCTCTCATCATAGGCTCTTCTACAGATCAGTCCCAATTCAGTGCGATACCTACAGATTAAAATAATCTCAATTTATAGTCCTGCAAATAATCATATAGAAACAAGCAGGAAGGACAAACTGCTATAACTAGCCAACTCACTACAGAACACAGTGGACACAAACTTCTATCTTAGTATTGATTAGTGCCCTCTGAAAGTCCTGAGGACACTAATTTTCTCTCCAGAAAGACTGCTTTCCTCTGTATTCACTTTATCTGTCAGAATCATTCTTTATCATGAGAAGATGCTGCTTTAAGTTATGCTTTTAAGTTATAGTCAGTATATATAAGCATACACCAACATCTGCGTACTCATTCTTACCATATGATCCATGTGCTGAGGTTGATAACAATGCAATGAGGTTCTGTGCTTGCTGTCTGGAAGTGTTTCAGAGAATGCTGGCCTTCAGAGTTCTTACTACATCCCTAAAAACGGAAATATCAGCATAGTAAGGATTAAAAAAGGGAAGTAGGAAAAGAGTGTATTATTAGAAAAAAAACTACCAAAACTTTGCTTTTCAAAATGAGGAAGAAAACTGTAGTACCCTAAATACTCATTTTGAATTCCCACGGATTGAGAGGGTTTAACATTCTTTATAATCCAATATTAATAAAGATCATAGAATCACAGAATCATAGAACAGTTAGAGTTGTAAAGGACCTTAACATCATCTAGTTTCAACCCCCCTGCCATGGGCAGGGACACCTCCCACTAAACCATGTCACCAAAGGTTCTGTCCAACCTGGCCTTGAACACTGCCAGCGATGGAGCATTCACAACTTCCCAGGACAACCCATTTCACTGCGTCACCACCCTTACAGTAAAGAATTTCCTCCTTATATCCAATCTAAAATTCCCCTGTTTAACTTTTAACCCGTTATCCCTTGGCCTCTCACTACAGTCCCTAATGAAGAGTCCCTCCCCAGCACGCCTACAGGCCCCCTTCAGATACGGGAAGGCTGCTATGAGGTCTCCATGCAGCCTTCTCTTCTCCAGGCTGAACAGACACAACTTTCTCATCCTGTCTTCATATGGGAGATGCTCCAGTCCCCTGATCATCCTCGTGGCCCTCCTCTGGACTTGTTCCAACAGTTCCATGTCCTTTTTATGTTGAGGACACCAGAATTGCACACAATACTGCAAGTGAGGTCTCACGAGAGCAGAGTAGAGGGGCAGGATCACCTCCCTCGACCTGCTGGTCACACTCCTTTTGATGCAGCCCAGGATACAGTTGGCTTTCTGGGCTGCAAGCGCACACTGCCAGCTCATGTTCATTTTCTCATCGACCAACACCCCCAAGTCCTTCTCCACAGGGCTGCTCTGAATCCCTTCTCTGCCCAACCGGTAGCTGTGCCTGGGATTGCTCCCACCCAGGTGTAGAACCTTGCACTTGGCATGGTTAAACTTCATCAGGTTGGTATCAGCCCACCTCACAAGCGTGTCAAGGTCCCTCTGGATGGTATTCCTTCCCTCCAATGTATGAACCGAACCACACAGCTTGGAGTCATCAGCAAACTTGCTGAGGGAGCACTCAATCCCACTGTCCATGTCACTCACAAAGATGTTGAACAAGACCGGTCCCAACACTGATCCCTGGGGGACACCACTCGTTACTGGTCTCCAGCTGGACATTGAGTCATTGAGCACTACTCTTTGCGTGCGGCCATCCAGCCAGTTCTTTATCCACCGAGTGGTCCACCTATCAAATTGATGTCTCTCCAACTTAGAGACAAGGATGTCATGGGAGACAGTGTCAAAGGCTTTACACAAGTCCAGGTAGATGACATCAACTGCTCTGCCCCTGTCCATCAGTTCCATAGCCCCTTCATAGAAGGTCACCAGATTGGTCAGGCAGGATTTCCCCTTAGTGAAGCCATGCTGGCTGTCACCAACCACCTTGTTGTTTTTCATGTGCCTCAGCATGCCTTCCAGGAGAATCTGCTCCAAGATTTTGCCAGGCACAGAGGTGAGACTGACTGGTCTGTCATTCCCCGGCTCATCCATTTTCCCCTTCTTAAAAATGGGGGTTATATTTCCCTTTTTCCAGTCATCAGGAACTTCACCTGACTGCCATGATTTTTCAAATATGATGGACAGTGGCTTAGCAACTTCATTTGCCAGCTCCTTCAGGACCCATGGATGGATTTCATCAGGTCCCATGGACTTGCGCACATTCAGGTTCCTAAGATGGTCTCAAACCAGATCCTCTCCTACAGTGGGCACAGGGTCTTCATTCTTACTGTCCCTGCATCTGCCTTCCAAGACTTGGGTGGTGTGGTCAGAGCATTTGCCAGTGAAGACTGAGGCAAAGAAGTCATTAAGAACCTCAGCCTTCTCCAAATCCAGGGTAGCCAGTTCTCCTGATAGCTTCTGGAGAGGGCCCACATTGTCCGTAGTCTGTCTTTTATTTGCAATGTACCTATAGAATCCCTTCCTGTTATCTTTAACATCCCTAGACAAGTTTAATTCTAAGTGTGCCTTAGCTTCCCTAACCTGGTCCCTAGCTTCCCAGACAACATCCCTATATTCTTCCCAGGCCACCTGACCCTGCGTCCACCTTTTATAAGCCTCTTTTTTCCTTCGAATTTTGCTCAGCAGCTCCTTATCCATCCAAGGAGGTCTCCCGGCCCTCCTGCTGAACTTCCTTCTAGTAGGGATGCATCGCTCTTGAGCTTGCATCAGGTGATCCTTGAATATTAACCAACAGTCTTGGGCTCCCCTGCCCTCTAGGGCTGTATCCCATGGAACCTTACTGAGCAGGTTCCTGAAGAGGCCAACGTCTGCTCTCTTGAAGTCCAGGGCAGTAAGCTTGCTGCACGCTCTTCTCCACTGTCCTGAGGATCTCGAATTCGACCATCCCATGATCGCTGCAATCGAGGCTGCCCTGGAGCGTCACATTCCCAACCAGCCCTTCCCTGTTGGTGAGGACGAGATCAAGCATGGCACCTCTCCTTGTTGGCTCCTCTATTACTTGCAGAAGGAAGTTCTCTTCCACACAATCAAGGAACCTTCTGGATTGCTTGTGCCGGGCCGTACCATCCCTCCAACAGATATCGGGATGGTTGAAGTCCCCCATGAGGACAAGGGCCTGTGAGCGTGAGGCCGTTCCTATCTGTCTATAGAGTGCTTCATCCACTGAGTCCCCTTGGTCAGGCGGTCTGTAACAGATCCCCACAATAATGTCTCCCATCACTGTTCTCCCTTTAACCCTGACCCACAAACTCTCTGTCAACTGCTCACCTGTCCCCAGACAGAGTTCCATACTCTCCAGCCTATCCCTAACATAAATAGCAACTCCCCCTCCCTACCTACCGGGCCTGTCTTTCCTAAAGAGCCTGTAACCTTCCATTCCAACACACCATTCATAGGAGCCATCCCACCATGTTTCTGTGATGCCTATGATATCATACCCCCATAAACGTGCACACTTCTCTAATTCCTCATTTGTTCCCATGCTACAGGCATTTGTATAGATGCATCTGAGTCGAGCTCCAAATGAAGCCGGCTCATTGGCTGGAGCAGCTGGAACATCTCTACATTGCTCTGAATGTTTGTTATAGGTGCTGGCAACTGACTGGGTGTGTTGGGATGGAATGATGCCCCCCTCCCCCAACACATCTAGTTTAAAGCATCCTTGACCAGTCTGGCAAGCCTCCTACCAAATCCACTCTTTCCCTTCTTTGTCAGACCAGCTCCACCAGCCCCCAGTAGACCTGGCCTACTACATTGAGTCCCATGTTCAAGGTACCCAAACCCCTGATGATAGCACCACCCTTCTAACCATTTATTAACCTGGCCAATCCTCCTAACCTTTAAGGTCCTGCCCTGTATCCTGGAGAATTGACGAAAAGACGATCTGCGCTCCAGAGGCCCTAACCACCTCTCCCAGAGCTCTGTAGCCCTTCTTTATGTTCTCCGGGCTACTGCTGTCTATATCACTAGCACCCACATGGATCACTAGAAGTGGGTAATAGTGGGACTTACTACAGCAGGCAGCCTGCCTGCAACATCCCTGATCGGAGCCCCTGGTAGGCAACATACCCCATTGAGCCTGCATCAGGCCGACAGATGGGTGCCTCTGTTCCTTTCAGAGTAGAGCCCCCTACTATTACAACCCGCCGCTTTTTTTCGTTTGTACTAAAAAGCTACTCACAACACACCATTTATATACAGCAACTTCAAAAGAAAGTGTTTGCAATTTTTCAAGTATCTACACAGTGGGACTTAGAAGAGTGAGGACTGGTCTCTGAATGAGGCATGAGTTTTGGAGGGTATTAACAGCATAAACATGAAAAAGCACAGAGTGAATTCCTTTCCAAAGCCCTCCTTAATTCAGAGACAAAATGTATGGTTTCTCCTCAGATCCAGTTAGCTATCTTCTGAAGCCTGAAAATAGCACGGTTCTTTACAAAATTAAATTTGTTCAAATACCGGGAGCTGGCTTCTGTCCTTACTATGGCAAGACCTACCCAAAGTTTAAGAAAATTGTGAAATGCTTCATTCAGGCCACTGTTAGCTAAACTGACATGACGCTGCCTCCAAATCGGTTTTTTTCTGCATTTTAACTTCACTCACAAGGCAGAAACCTGTGCAAGCTTTTGGGGTCAAGACCTGCCATTATAAACTCTTGAGGCCACGATTTGACACTATAACTGATCCAGTCTAATGGCTAGCTCCCACAAGAAGCAGAATTCTCACTTCAGCACAGTCCTTTCTCCCTAGTTTCAGTCAAGTGTAGCAATTGAGTGTCCACAAGATAAGTTGATTCAGCAATATATATATTTACATAGTTTTTTGTTCATTTGTATTTGTGGGATCCAAAGGTAAATAAAAACACTGCTGCAAACAAGACAAGATGAACCTAAGGCTACATTCCACTCCACTGAAGAAGCTGAAGAAAGCACTTATGTCATACTGTTTCACTGAAGGTAATGAGATGCCCAAGAGACAAGGATCCACACCAGTCATACCCTTTAGGAAATCAGGGGCGATCCACCTCCACAAATTTACAGCATACGCTTACCTGAGAGCCACATTTGAGACACAGCCATATGTCCGAAGGTGCCACGGGCTCACCATCACTCATCCGTCTCTCCTTCAAACATTCTGCACATATTGACCACACGCTCTGAGCTACCGCCCTCTTAACATGATGCACATCTACTGCTTGGCTCACGTGCTGGCAGGTTAAGCCTAGAGAAAACAACACATACTTGCTTTCATCTGTTAAAAATAATAGTTATGAAGGGGAACACGTGTACACTAGAAGAGCAGAATCTTCAATTGATTCAGCATTTGGAAAAAAATAGTGAAGAACTAAAAGGGGAAAAAATCATCCAGCTGCTCCCCTGCCATGGGTTCAGCAGTAGCAGTCATTTTTCTCCTTCTCGGTAGCTGGTGCAGCACTGTATTTTTGATTTTGGGCCTGGGAACAGTGCTGATAACACCAGTGTTTTCAGTTACTGCTTGGTGATGTTTAGGCTGGCCAAGGACTTGCTGAGTCTCATGCTCTGCCAGGGAAGGGGGGAAGCCGGGGGGAAGCAGAGACAGGGCACCTGACCCAGACTAACCAAAGAGATTATTCCATACCACAGCACGTCATGTCCAGGATGTAGAACGGAGAGCAGAGACCCGGAAGGGTGGTGGGGGTGCACCGGTGGGGGTGCACTGCTTGATACTGGGTGGTGAGCAATTGTATCCTTCCCTTGTATTTGCCTTGTCATTATTGTTACTGGTGGGGATGCACTGGGTGGTCGGGCTTGATATTTGATGGTGAGCTATTGTATTCTCCTTTTATTTGTATCTGCCTTGTCATTATTATTATTGGTGGTAGCAGCAGTGGTTTGTGTTATACCTTAGTTACTAAACTGTTCTTATCTCAACCTGTGGGAGTTGTATTCTTTCGATTCTCCTTCCCATCCCTCCAGGAGCAGAGGGAAGAGACAGTGGGGAGTGAGTGAGAGAGCGACTGTATGGGTTTAGAGACTTAAACCACGACATCCCCATATACTGAATTTTATGAAGAATCTATTTCAGTCTTTCGATAATGAAAATCCTTTTCAAGTCAATAAAAGCCATCTTTTAAAAACAGATAAACTACTTTGTACAAAAGTACAAGGATTACTTCTGTACAAAGTTCATTTCCCTTTTTTTTGTTTGGCTTTTTTTTTGTGAGCAGTAAAATACTGCATAAATCTACTTTTGCATGTAACAACACAGGCAGTTGACCTCCTTTTCAATCTCTAAAGAAAGATTTTCAAATACCTGCGCATCCCTATTACAACTGTCCATTCTGAACATTCATATCAACCACCATCCTTCTCTGTCATTTTTTTTGCATAAATTCCACTGTAATATTACAGAATAACATAGGTTTGATGGAACCTCTGAAGGCCATCTTGTTTAAACCCTCATTTAAAGCAAGACCAAATACAAATTTAGATGTGGCTGCTGATGGTTTTGTTCAGCTGTGAGTTTAGTATCTTCAAGGATAGAGGTTTCACCAACCCACTAGAAAATCAGTTTTCTATCTGAACACCCTCAGGGTGAAAAGAAAACAAATTTTCTCATACCTAGCCAAATTTTCCTTGCCCTAACTTTTGTCTGTTACACTTAGTGCTCTCATTGTGGACCTTCTGGAAGAGTCCAGCTGTGCCTTTTCTATAACTGCCTATTAGGCAGTCAAAGAAGGATACTATACTTTCACACCTTTGGCTCAACAAAGCTATTTCCTTCAGCCTCTCTTCACACACCGTGTTCTCAATCTCCTTAACCACACAGAGGGAGTGAACCACTGCTGGACTCACTCTAACAAGTCAGTATCTTTCTTGTAACAGAGAGCCCACAGCTGGACACAGTACTCCAGATGAAGTCGTGCAAGTGACGGGAAGATAGAAAGAATCACGTCTCTCACCCTGCATTCCAGTTAATTTAGTCCAGTATACAGCAGGCACAAACCACACTGCTTGCTTTTATTCAGCACATGCACTGGGAACCCCAGGACCTTTTCTGCAAAGCTACTTTCAAGCCACTGATTCACACCCTGTAATTGCATGTGGTTATTTTGGCCCTGGTGCCAAACTCTCCACTTGCCTCTGTTGAACTCCAAGAAGTTTCTGCCAGCCAATCTCTCCTCCCCGTCTAGATTGCTCTGAATGGCAGACCTACCCTCCAGTGTTATCACCTGCTCTTCTCAATTTCTTGTTATGAAGATGACAGAGAGTAACCTCACAGTGACACCACCCATCTCCCTCAGCACCATCAGATACATCCCATCTGCTCCCATGGACCAGTTCACTTAATATCTCTCAATCTTCTTCTAATCTGGCAAATGCTTAAATCCCAGAGTCTGCCACTAGACTCAGGGACCAGAGAGCACTGAGTGCAGGGCTCACATGTGAAGATAAAGGCAGGATTTTGTTCCTCAGCTTTTTCCCATGCCCCATGACCCTGTGTCCCCTGCCCCCTCAAGCAGAATGTTTGCACTTGCCTTAGCCTTCATTTTACTGTCGCAGCATCCATACAAGCCCACCTTACTCTTCACCCTCATCAGATTCAACCCTAACAGAGGCTGGCTTAACTAATCCCATCCCTGCACCCTTGGGGCCCTGCAAGGGCAGCCCAAACCCGCATTCAGCTTCTCTGCCCTCCTTTTTGCCGATGAGCTCAGCTGGAAGCTTCCCATTCAGTCAACCAGCCTCCTGCCACATGTGCTTGACCATCCCTACAAGGGAAAGGACCATTCTCCTGCTTTGAAGAGGTTGTCATCAGAGATCAACCAATTTTCCAGAGCTGCCCCTTCAGGGCAGTCATGCAGTGTAACAACAGATCATGTCATACACACTTGACTGGGAATATTTCTGTTATAAATTCAAAAAAGAAGTGTCTCATGGTACCACTGATTTGTGGGTTTCATCGGTTAACACGTAAGTTATTAGCCCTCAACTTCAAGACCAAACGTCACATAGTGTATTTACCTGAAATATCATCTGAAGAGTCCTCATCCTGCAGCCTGTTAGGCCTTTTGCTTCTCTTTGGTTTCTCGGGGTTGGGTCTCGATGGATCTTTCACCCGCATCTGTTATTTACTGGGAAAGACAAACAGAGGTTGTTTTACTGTCTGAGCACTTCCATCAAATGTGGTGAGTTTAAAGGCATGAAATCAAATCACACATTCAAACCTCATGAATACAGTTTTAGGCATTGACTAAAGTCCGCTGTTGTGTAACAAGGAGTACGAATGTGCCAGGAATGAATTCTTAGGAATGCCACAAGATCACTTAGTTACACTACATGGCATTATAAATTGTATCTGTAGCTACAGGAGACACACTTCCAGGCAATGGCATTAAATACTTAAGATATCAAGATTTTCTTCATGTTTGTGATTGTAAAGTACTACAGAGCTCCAACCATACCCTACCAGAAAAACTTCATCAAAAGAAAAGCTTCTCTTCTTTATCATACCTCTCTTTGGAAAGGCTTCAGTCACCATTTATCCTTCCACATTACCTAAAAGCTTTTGAGCAATTTCAAACAGTTCAATACAAAAGTCTTCCAAATCTCATTAAAGTGTCGTCTCCCATGAGTGAGGACAGACTGGAGTGCAAGCTGACACACACCCCCCCCTCCCATTTAATGTTAGAGAATACATATAGATAAAGTCTCTCATAGGAAATTAGGGTCATTAATGAAGAAGTCCTACAAGGAACAGAATTAAAGCATAAGTATTTGCCACTAAATTTTAAAAAACAGCCTTCACAGATTTCAGCACACTATTCATTTAATCAAAATCCAAATATGAATTTACCGAAGGAGTGTAGCTGTGTGTCACACAAACAGCTCCTGAGGCTTACTTTACAGGTTGTCTTTTAATAATGTGATTCATAAACAAATTTATGTTTTCATATACAAAGCATATAAGTCTAAAATAGCCAAATATTCATACATCGCAAACCTGTAGACCATTCTGTTACAAAAAAAAACCCTATGTCTTGTTGTATACCCCAAACAGATTAACATCACCTGAGCCACCACTACCAAGCATTTTCAACTGTGCTAATAAATCTATGTATAGGAAACCTCTAAATTCGTAAAATCATAGAATGAATCATAGAACCACAAAATGGTTTGGGCTGGAAGGGACCTTAAAGCTCATCCTGTTCCAACCCCCTACCCTGGGCAGGGACATCTTCCACTAGACCAGGTTGCTCCAAGACCCATCCAACTTGACCTTAGAACACTGCCAGGAACGGGGCAGCCACAGTTTCTCTGGGCACCCTGTGCCACTGTCTCACCACCCTCACAGTAAAGAACTTCTTCCTCATGTCCAATCTAAATCTACCCTCTTTCAGTTTAAAGCCATCCCCTCCTTGTTCTATCAGTACATACCCTTGTAAAAAATTCCTCTCCAGCTTTCTCATAGGCCTCACTCAGGTGCTGGAATGCTGCTATAAACTCTCCCCAGAGCCCTCTCTTCTCCAGGCTGAACAACCCTAGCTCTACATTTGGGAATAGCAAAAGATATATTCTTGCTACTGATCAAGTAGATGATTGCCAAAGTTTAGAAAGTTTGTCTATCTAAGGTTTTAAATCTCTGTATATGCATTTAGACCTTTGTATTACTGAAGCTCTGAGAGACAGGGGAATTGACCTGCATACTGAACTCAGTGTTCCCTCTCCTTTCTTATCCATTAAGCCAACTGGCAGAACAGTTAGTCGATATCTATATTAGAGCACCATTGTTGCTGGCATTTGAACAGCCTTTACTGAAGCAAAGCAGGCAACCATACCTCAGTGCTCCTGTTCCAGGTTCCTACAGGTCTGGACAGACGTCTCTGCATCTGTCACACATACTGTTAGTGCTAGAGGTTTTTTGCAAGAACAAGTAGCGATTTATTCTGGACAAGTCAAATTTCTGTAGAGTATGAAATAAACCTTTACTCTTTGCTTAATGGCTTCATGTCTCCTCAGCCTTTCAAAACACATTTTTTTTGCAGAATGCTACATTTACATAGCAGTCAGTTTATACTATATTAAATAGCATGGTCCTCTTAAATTACAGATTTCAAGATTTCCTGTACTTAAGGGTATAAAGCTTCCAGCATTTAGACATGCAAGTAAACAATGACACTGAATTCAGCTTTGCTCTTTTTGTAGGTTTGCAATTCATGTTCATATAGTAAGGAAAATTTCAATATTCCAGCTCTTGACTATTTATATTCAACAAATGTCAGCATGTCTAATGTACATCAACAGCCTTCTTAGAACAAAAAAAAGGGCTTCAGACCCAAACAACTTCAACTGTGTGTTTCTGTATTGGCACCTTATCACAGATATACAAGCTTTATGCGAAAGTACCCATCACCACCTGTCACTGAGACATTCATCAAACAGTAAGGCAGATATACATCTGCTGTTAGAAAAGCCATGATTTTACACTAAATTATGTAAAGAGACAATAGCAAAGGCAGCAAAAATGTCCTCCCTAAAGGAACATAGTTGTGTTTCGCTTACTCAACACTGACATAAACGATCTACAAGTTCATTTCAGCATAACAATTTTTATCTCTTTGGACAGATTATATAAGACTGTCCAAACCACAGATTTCACCCAATGGAAGTCATGTTCAGATCAGTACATTTTGAGAGCTCAGACAACTTAATGAAAGAAAGATTATGGACTAAATCAGCTGAAATACAAGCAAGCTTTACCATCTGCAAAATCCTGTGGCACATAGGCCAGGTGATACAATCTGGATCTGGGCACATACAACCCACCACTAAACCCACTCTCTGGGGTCCTTCAGGACACACGGAAAGGACAGTGTCAGCAGGTACCCGCAAAGACTGAAAATGTGGCATTTCTAGCCCAATATAATGAACATGGAATTAGAAATGAACATTAGCATAAGAAGCCAGCACTCACACTGCAGGTTTGGGAACCCACTGAGCCACCCGAAGACTTTCAGTCTTCTGTCAGCAAGAGCAGGCAGAACAAAAGACAACATGGACCATAGGATGAGAAAGTTGGGGCTGTTCAGCCTGGACAAGAGAAGGCTGCATGGAGACATCATAGCAGCGTCCCAGTATCTGAAGGGGGGCTACAGGGATGCTGGGGAGGGACTCTTCATTAGGGACTGCAGTGAGAGGACAAGGGGTTAACGGGTTCAAACTTAAACAGGGGAAGTTTAGATTGGATATGAGGAAGAAATTCTTTACTGTAAGGGTGGTGAGGCACTGGAATGGGTTGCCCTGGGAAGCTGTGAATGCTCCATCGCTGGCAGTGTTCAAGGCCAGGTTGGACAGAGCCTTGGGTGACATGGTTTAGTGTGAGGTGTCTCTGCCCATGTCAGGGGGGTTGGAACTAGATGATCTTAAGGTCCTTTCCACCCCCAACTATTCTATGATTCTATGATTCTACGATTAGATAAATCAGTTTTCCTGAACAAATATACAGACAGGCATCCATCAGATAATGTTTATTGACCTGTGAGCACTTGGAAAAGCCACAGCATGTCAAGGACCTAGCCAGCCAGGGTTTGTGCCTGATTTTGAAAACCATGGAAGTGCGATGGAAGGGTAAGAGCAACAAGCTGCCCAGCATGCATCTACAATGCAAGCAGCACAGTATATATGCAGTGCTATCTGCCCTTTTCTAATATATTTTGGGATGGAAAACATTACAAAGAAAAAATCTCATTTAACAAAAACATGATCAATGTTTCAAACTCAAGACATTTTCACTAGGAATTTGATTATCACACTTAACTGAGATAAATAAGGAAGAAACCTAAGGTGCTACAGAAACTACTTCTCAGACATATTTCAGTTTACAGGAAATAAAAGATTTATTGGCATTAAACCCTTGAATAAACATAAACCAAATAAAGCATAAAATACAGCTAAGAAAAAAGCAAGCGAAAAATTCTGTAGGTTTCTGTTGACTATAGGTACAAGCCATTCACAACAGGCAGGCAGAGGAAAAGTTAACTATTTACACAAAATTAACTTGATACATAGAAGATTCAAAACTGTGGAAATATTCCCATGATTTGCCTCTTTCCAACCCATTCTCCTATTTTTTTAATATGTTCAATGAGGAATTTGTGGCTACAGCTGTCAACTGTGGAGTGTCCTAGGAGACCAACTCTCCCCCTTCCTCTGTAAGGAAAGAAGTCTCCATGACTTCCTTGCCTGGAAGTTTCTTTTTGTGATGGAAAAACAAATACAGGGATGTTTTTATTTTGTATACAAAAAATTAAGTCATAGTGCAAATGGTACTTGACTAATGAATCTGACAAACAGAAAAACCCTGATTTTGGGGGTAGAAAAAGCTGAGTTCAGAGGGTACGTTAGCTCCATCCTGATCTCTATTTGCACACAGTAAAAATCTTAACTAGAAATTATGCAGTTTCATGGAAAAAGTTAAAAATAGAAAGAGCTAGATCTCTTCCTTTTAAACAATCACTTCATACAAAACTAACAACAAGTTTTGGCCAAACTCATTCAGATTCTTTGAGCTCAGTTGGAAGTGTAATCATCATCACTTGCAATTCTCAGTTTGCTTTTTACTTCTTAGAAGACTCCTAAGGCCAGTCGGCCTACAAATAGATGATTAAGATCAAAAGCTCCTCACTACAACTGCTCATTTCCACCTTTGGAGAAAGAACAAACCACTTCAAAAGCAACAGAATGATCTGCCTACAGAATTTAAAGAGCTTCAAATCTGACAAAGTGCCAAAACCAACTTGCTAAATTCATTAAGTTAATCTAAGGTATGCCTAGACTGTTTTAGAAGTAAACTATGCCTAAAATAGGCTATATTTAACAATGTTAATATGTTTAGATTTAGAAATGCACCTTCTTCATAAAATATATATTCAGAAACTAAAAAGAGCTGGACGCAGTTCCTAAAATAAGTACTTGTTATTTTTTCACAATTTTGTCTTTTGCTGGAACTCAGTAGAGCTAGGACCAGTAAAGGATATAAAGTTAGTGTGAACTACAATTCACTTTTCTGTTTCAGAAGAGATGTACAAGCAAACTATGTCTTCACTGTCTAGACTTCCCAAAACCTATTCCCATCTTACCATCTTGCACTCCTGACCTAGAGCTTGAGTCCCTCCTCCTACAATGTCTAACATCTCACTTGCTAAAGTTTCAAATGTGCCACCTTAGTGAGTTTTCCAATGCTGTACCTTCACTATGATGTGTAGAAGAAACTTGAACCAGATCATCAGTATGTTAAAGAAATAACCTGCCATGCTGACTGCTACCATATCACTGGTTCCATCTGCCAAGTTCATGTTCTCTCCCCTTATGGTGGTGCCAGCCATTTCAGGCAAGTGCCACATTTTTATTCTTATTATGTATTCAATACCTATCACATTTTTCCTGATCCTTGGTTAACTGGGAGGATTACCATTTCATTATTAGAATGCAAACAAGATAAAAATGGTGCAACAACCACCAACTCATCTAAGCAACCTACCCTATGAAATATAGCCAAGTTTGCCTACAGATAGTCTCCAGGTACTATTTTGGATAGGCGTAAGATTTTACAGTAGGTCTGGCCATTAACTGTGAAACCAGTGTTGTTAATTACTTCATCAGTGAGCGCCTGAATTCAAAGAAGCTGGGGCAGAGACATTTACCTCAGTCCCTCAATTCATCTGATACACCCTAAATTCCAGCTGCCTCACCACTTGTAGTCAAACTTTCATGTTAAAGTGATACCATTTTAGGTGGCTAATGAAAAAAAAAAAAGAAAACACAAAAAACAAAAGCAAGTGCGTCATACTGAAAAGGCATGAAGTGAAAAATTAGCCATTTCACTTAACAGAACTGTCCATTTGTCAACAGCATCCTGGCCAAAGGGGCTGAGGAACAGCACAGATGTGCAGTTCAAGTCCAAACGCCAAGATGCTCCATAGTACATCTGTGAAGGGCCTTTATGAACTTCTACGTAACTGTCAGACTATAGAAAGAAGAGCCTTGTACAGGTTAGTAATGACAGATCCTCAGCAGAACTGCTACATGTTTTGATGTAAGCTGCAAGTTGATCTACTTTGGACGTCTGTTCCAAGCGTTACCTGTGGCATTTTGGCTTGCTTGCTGCTAGATCAAATGTCACCCAATCAGAGCAAGAACCATGTCCATCACCGTTAGTGACTGGGCAGTGTCACCCATCAGTGGGCCAGGAGGCTCAGCACTCTGACAGCCACCAAAACCTTCACAGCAAACAAGCCCCCGTCGCCTGCTGGAGCAGTAAAAGGACCAGAACTGCTGACTGGTAGTGGCAGCAACACTTCTTCCCCTGGAAAATGTCATCTGAGATTATGAAAGTGTCTTCTCCAAGATTTCCTACCCCAAAGGCACATCACACATCCTACACCGTCACTGGAGCTCAAACGCCAACCCTGACATTATATTACAGTCCTAAAAGGGCAAGACACTGATGCACTTTTTGCACAAGAAATGAGATAGGGCCATCAGACCACTAGATACAACTTTACAAGTGACAGTAAAAATCCTGCAGCATTTCTCACTTTTATTAATCTTTTTTATCCAGCTGACCATGCTAAACATGGTCTGATGACATTCGTGTTTGCATCCCCCTCAGATTTCCTCCTAAAACCCACTTGCCACAGAAAAATTACTTCTAAAGATGAATAGAGATTAGATGTGTCCAGAAATAAGAATGGAGAGTCCCTGTAACTGGGTTTATGGCTAAAGTAAATGAAGGATTGAGTGGGTAAAAGGAGTAGTATTTTGATGATGTATTTTTGCTAGCATCTTACAACACAGGTCTGACAGAAAAATTTCAGGGATATCTGTCAATACCCAACCGCATAAAGCAAAATAAAACTTCTGTTATGTTCTCTATCCCACCTTAAATGTATTTAAAAATAAATAAATATGAACACACCAAGAGGGGAAAAACATTTGATAGATGCATTCGTGGTCTAACATGGATTCTCCACAAATTCACACTTTAAAAAGCTGAACACTGTTAAAGTACCATAAAAAGAGCCATGCCTTTTAACTAATGATGTTAGCCCGCAACTGAAAATTGTTATGTGGAAAGGTAGGCAGACAACACCCTGTGTTACAGCTGTAACAGTTATTTTTCTCCTTTCCAGTAGCTGGTGCAGTGCTGTGTTTTCAGCTTTAGTCTAAGGACAATGCTGATAACACACCGATATTTTTGTGGCCAAGTAATACTTACCCTGACCAAGGGCTTCTCAGTCTCTCATGCTCTGCCTGTGAGGAGGAGCACAAGAAGCCAGGAGGGAACACAGACAGGACACCTGACCCAAACTAGCCAAAGGGGTATTCCATACCACAGCACATCATGCCCAGTATAAAGCCTACAGCACCTAGTATTCCCAGGCGGTCTCCCATCCAAGTACTAACCAAGCTGACAGACTATGCACTCACATGATATGAACACCAATGTAACTGCCATCACCACAGAAAATCTGAGCGCGTAACAACTGAAACAGCTGGAAAGCAACTACTTAAATCTTGGCAAGATAATTATGTGGACAAAAACTAGAGAAAAAAAAGTGATCTGTCACTAAGAGAACATGAAGGGCAACATCAGCAAAGGATGAACTTCGGAGAAATGCTAATTCGGTAAACCATGAAAAAAAACAAACGGAACTGGGGATGCAGCACAGTGTGTGAGATAGCAGGCTGAAGCCCAAACAAAACAATACGTTAAGCTGAGACTCATTTTGTACCCATGCCTAAAAGGCTGAGTCAGAGCAGATGAAGGAAGACAACGGCTCCATGTAACTTCCCATCTGCTCTGGAAGGGTGTTGTGGGAGCGAGCTGAGCAATGGAAGTAAAACAGATAAAATGGTAATGGACTATGGAAAACTGGTTTGAGCTCTTTGAAAGTCAAAGTCTTGCCATTGAGAGCAAAAAATTTCATTGTAATTTCTTCCTCCACACAAACTGCCCCAGTTTCCTTTGATGACACATGAAAAGTGGAACAACTTGTCCTTGATCCACGATTGATGCTCACAGCAGAACCCATAAGATGCCAGCTGCATTTCTGTGAATCTCACAGAAACAAAACTACAGAGCACCAGTTCTTCAATATTTCATAAAGAAATCTGACAGAACATTTACAACCATAGTAAACTGCAGTGCAGTTTCACAAAGGCATATTCTACTACCAATCCGCCACTAATATGCTTCCCTTTAAAAAGCTAGAAAATGAGAGCAGAAAGAATCCTCTGAACACAACTCTGCTTCACGTGCTTGCGTGAGACGATTATTTAATGGAATTGGGAAATACTTGTAGCTAAAGACAACATGCAACAAGAACACAGTGTTACACCTGGATTTATTACCATCTCTTCTGCATTTTTGACATCTTTACTCTTCTGCATCTGCATTTAACATGCTGTTGTGCATATCCTGTTTAACCGTGTGAGTAGCAACATATCTACAGCAAGAGCATGATGAAGTTCTAAAGTAAGGGGCATGAACAGCAAAAAGCTGAATGAAGTTCGAAAACCAAAATCCACAGAATCTAAACATTAACGCAAATACAACATGCAGAGTTGCAGTTATGGATCTAAAATACCATCTCTCTGGTTGATCAAGAAGACTGTCACCATGCTGTCAGCTAACCACCAGGCACGTACCAGTCTGCATTAGCTGAAAACCAGACTTCAGGTGGTGGAGCATGGACACTGTGGCCACACGTAAATGCCTGTGAAAACACTTGGTGTGGAGAGCTCCACGCAGCAGTGGCAGCAGGCCGGGCAGCGGCATCACCAGGCCTGCATATGCCACCCTGTCAGAGCAGGGCAGAAATGATCACGCCAGCCTCATGACACGGAACCATAAGACCATTTTATAATTGCATTCACTTGTTAACTTGCCTAATGCAAAGTGAACAGAGCATATGCTTAAGCCCGATGTACCAACTCTAACTGAACAGGCCGAGAAGCTTACTGCGGGTCACGGAGACGGCCCGGTGCTGCTGTTTTCATGTCACAGGAGGGCTAGCCTATTTCAGACCAACAGAGAATGGTCAGCACCAGCAGCTCGCCGCCAGTTACCCAAAACGAGCCCACGCGAGCCGTAGTTGGCCATCAGACCGGAACACGTCGAGAAAAGCGCTGCTCGGTACCGGGAAGGGCGGGCTGGCCCGGGGCCACGGCGAGACAATGACCCCGGCCGCCCCCCCGGCAGCCCGGCACCAGCGTCGCGCCCCATCCTCTCCCCTCCCGCGCCCCGTCCGGCTGCACCTGCGCGGCGCCCTCGGGACTCGGCTCCGCAGGCTGTCAGGCCGGCCGCCGCCATGGTGGGGCGGCGCGGCCCGGCTCTCCAAGCCGCAGCACCCGCGCGTTAGCGCCGAGGCTCCGCGACCCCGGCTCCGCAAGGAGGAGCCCGCGGCGGACACGGCTTTCCCCCGGCTGGGCTGGCGCCCTTCCCCGCCCCGAGCACCCTGCACTCACGGAGGGACGGGCGGACTGCAGGCAGGCGAGCGCGGCGGCAGGGAGCGACGGAGGAAGCTGGGCCGCAGCCAGGGCCGCTCCGCTCCGCCCGGCGCGGCCCGCCCCCGGCCTCGCCGCGCCGCTCCCCGCCCCAGTCCGAGCAGCAGCCCGGGCCCGAGCTCCGGGCTCCCGGCTCCCCGCGGGCCCCGGAGCTGTGGCGGAGGGGGCGGCCGGGCTGGGGGGGTGGTGTCGATTTGAGGGCAGAATAGGTCTCCCGGATAGGCAGGGCGGTGGGGAAGCGGGGCTGTCGGCCTGGTCGGAGCGTATCTGAGCCCGCCGAGAGGCAACAGGTCACGGCAGGTCTGGCTGCGGGGCACCTTAGAAACTCAACGGAAAGAAGGGAGGGGGTGCAGAGGGGTTACTTTCGCACTGGAATTTGGTGAGGTGTTGTTGAAAGACCTGGAGATGCTGCACTGCATTTGTGTATGTGGGGAGCAAGCTAACAGGTTTGCATGCGTGCAAGGGTGTGGATAGTCATCCAGAGGTTATACAGAAGGGTCTAGGCCCTGCCTAGGCTTTCAAAATAGCCACTGTGGGAGGGACGGGGGTGATCGGAATCAAAGGTGCAAAGCCTAGCTGAGGGGCAGGCAAAGTAAAAGGTGCCCAGCACACAAGCGAGAAACTAGAAGAAACTGGGATTCAGATTAAATTCAGCATGTGGCTAGACTGCAAGGGGGGCTTTATTTTGAAGAAGGCAAATCTGAGTTAAGGACTAAAAAATAGTAGTTTTATTGGAATAAGATTGACCAGTGATAAGAAATAGAGAAGAAAGGGGGAAAGGGTGAAGTTGCAGTGGCACCCCTCAAAAATCAAGGATGGAGAACCTCTAGTGTGTCTGCTGATAAAGAAGATGAAAGAATGAGAACGGAAACATGCAGAAGTCATTGAACCAAGCAAAGACAGGATGTCAAGAAGAGTATTGTTGAAAGTGATTGACAGATTAAGCGGGATTTGATTTAGGTAGGAGGAATTCTTCAGGCACTTCAATGACAGTGGTGACAACTGAGCACAAAGATCTGCAAGCACACTGCAGACCATGTAACAGAGGAACCCCAGATTCTAGTTCATGGAATCTGTATATGAAAGAGAGAAAGAATGTGGGACAATAATCTGAAACAAATTGGATCAATAAGTGGGTCCTTCCTTCTCCAGATGGGAGAGATTAGAGAATTATTGTACTGCAAGAGCAACAACTAGATTAAAAGGTTAAAGAGAAAGAAGGTGGTTGTTATTTACTACATAAAATACACAGTAAGTTATTCTTGAAAATTTGTAGAGGTAATGTATTCTATCCATACCTTGTCAAAAATGGAAAATGCATAAATCTTCAACTCATATATAGATATACTGCCTCAAAGAGATAATTTGCAAATGCTTGTCAAGGCAGCCATATGGAGAGGCTGGCAGAAGGGCAGCTAGTGAACCAGTTATATGTGCCAAGTTCAATTTGTCACACTTTACAGTGCTGAGAAATATTTTGTTCTCGTTTTGAGAAGGAAAACTGTCATTAGTACAGATTCAACAATATACTCCTCAAATGCACCTTTTACAAAGAAAACATCCAGCATTTCTGCCCTTATGTATATACAGCTGGTGCATAATATATCTACAAGCGTATGTAGTAAATACAGAGTACTGATATAAACAAATGCTGAACAGAGGGACCCTCATTTAAACTTAAAACATGCCTTGGCCATCAGTCCTTGGGGCTGGACGACTAACAGCTTTCAGTGCAAAAGCATATTGAAACTAGGGGTGAGGTTACTACCCTTGGGCCACAGCCCCTGTGTCTGCAAGTGGCAGTGGCAAGCGTGACAGTGGTGCAGGCAAGTGCTGGTATCACATCTTCTCCCCAGGTGTCTGAGGGTTTTTTTTCTGATTACTTTGAGTGAGTTTGGCATCAAAATTCCTCATCCCTGTTCAGTCTCCCACCCTTTGGTACTTTAAGGCTTCTCAACAGCCTGGCTTGGTTGTGGAAGTCACCCTGCCCAGGCAAAGCTCAGCTTTTCACAGCTCTGGTGAAATCCAGGCCTTCCCTGAACCAGCGGGATGCTCTGCTGGCCACACGTAGTCATGGACTCCTAGAATGGTTTGGGTTGGAAGGGGCATTCAAAGGTCATCTAGTCCAACTCCCCTGCAATGAGCAGGGACATCTTCAACTAGGTCAAACTACCCAGAACCACATCTGGCCTGGCCTTGAGTGTCTCCAGGGATGGTGCATCCACCACCTCTCTAGGCAGCCTGGGCTACTGTTTTACCATCCTCATTGTAAAGAATTTCTTGTGACATCCAGCCCGAATCTCCCCTCTTTCAGTTTAAAACCATTATAGAATCATAGAATAGTTTGGGTTGGAAAGGATCATCTAGATCCAACCCCCTTGCCATGGGAAGGGACACCTCCCACTAAACCATGTCATCCAAGGCTATGTCCAACCCTGCCTTCAACACTGCCAGGGATGGAGCATTCACAACCTCCTTGGGCAACCCATTCCAGTGCCTCACCACCCTTACAGTAAAGAACTTCTTCCTTATATGCAATCTAAACTTCCCCTGTTTAAGTTTGAACCTGTTACCCCTTGTCTATCACTACAGTCCCTCATGAAGAGTCCCTCCCCAGCATCCCTATAGGCCCCCTTCAGGTATTGGAAGGCTGCTATGAGGTCTTCACACAGCCTTCTCTTCTCCAGGCTGAACAGCCCCAATTTTCTCAGCCTATCTTCATATGGGAGGGGCTCCAGTCCCCTGATCATCCTCATGGCCCTCCTCTGGACTTGCTCCAACAGTTCCATGTCCTTTTTATGTGGAGGACACCAGAACTGCACACAATACTCCAAGTGAGGTCTCACGAGAGCAGAGGGGCAGGATCACCTCCCTCGACCTGCTGGTCACACTCCTTTTGATGCTGCCCAGGATACGGTTGGCCTTCTGGGCTGCAAGCGCACACTGAAGCAGGCTCATGTTAATTTTCTCATCGACCAACACCCCCAAGTCCTCCACAGGGCTGCTCTGAATCTCTTCTCTGCCCAACCGGTAGCTGTGCCTGGGATTGTTCCCACCCAGGTGGAGGACCTTGCACTTGGCATGGTTAAACTTCATCAGGTTGGCATCAGCCCACCTCACAAGCGTGTCAAGGTCCCTCTGGATGGCATTCCTTCCCTCCAGCATATCAACCGAACCACACAGCTTGGTGTCATCGGCAAACTTGCTGAGGGCGCACTCAATCCCACTGTCCATGTCACCGAGAAAGATGCTGAACAAGACCGGTCCCAACACTGAACCCTGAGGGACACCACTCGTTACTGGTCTCCAGCTGGACATTGAGCCATTGAGCACTACTCTTTGCATGCGGCCATCCGGCCAGTTCTTTATCGACTGAGTGGTCCACCTATCAAATTGATGTCTCTCCAACTTAGAGACAAGGATGTCATGTGAGACAGTGTCAAACACTTTGCACAACTCCAGGTAGATGACATCAACTGCTCTACCCCTGTTTATCAGTTCCGTAGCCCCTTCATAGAAGGCCACCAAATTTGTCAGGCAGGATTTCCCCTTAGTGAAACCACGCTGGCTGTCACCAACCACCTTGTTGTTTTTCATGTGCCTCAGCATGCCTTCCAGGAGAATCTGCTCCAAGATTTTGCCATGCACACAGGTGAGACTGACTGGTCTGTAGTTCCCTGGGTCATCCATTTTCCCCTTCTTAAAAATGGGGGTTATATTTCCCTTTTTCCAGTCATCGGGAACTTCACCTGACTGCCATGATTTTTCAAATATGATGGACAGTGGTTTAGCAACTTCATTTGCCAGCTCCTTCAGGAGCCACCCGCGGATGGATTTCATCAGGTCCCATGGACTTGCGCACATTCAGGTTCTTAAGATTGTCTCAAACCTGATCCTCAGCTAGAGTGGGCCCAAGGTCTTCATTCTTACTGTCCCTCCATCTGCCTTCCAAGACTTGGGTGGTGTTGTCAGACCTTTTGCCAGTGAAGACTGAGGCAAAGAAGTCATTAAGAACCTCAGCCTTCTCCAAATCCAGGGTAGCCAGTTCTCCTGATAGCTTCCGGAGAGCGCCCATGTTATCTAGTCTGTCTTTTATTTGCAGTGTACCTACAGAATCCCTTCCTGTTATCTTTAACATCCCTAGACAAGTTTAATTCTAAGTGGGCCTTAGCTTTCCTAACCTGGTCCCTAGCTTCCCAGACAACATCCCTGTATTCTTCCCAGGCTGCCTGTCCTTGCTTCCACCTTTTATAAGCCTCTTTTTTCCTTCGAATTTTCCTCAGCCGCTCCTTATCCATCCAAGGAGGTCTCCTGGCCCTCCTGCTGAACTTCCTTCTAGTAGGGATGCACCGCTCCTGAGCTTGTAGCAGGTTAGCCTTGAATATCAACCAACAGTCTTGGGCCCCCCTGCCCTCTAGGGCTGTATCCCATGGAACCTTACTGAGCAGGTTCCTGAAGAGGCCAAAGTCTGCTCTCTTGAAGTCCAGGGCAGTGAGCTTGCTGCACGCTCTTCTCCACTGTCCTGAGGATCTCATGATCACTGCAACCAAGGCTGCCCTGGAGCATCACATTTCCAACCAGCCCTTCCCTGTTGGTGAGCACAAGGTCAAGCATGGCACCTCTCCTTGTCGGCTCCTCTATTACTTGCAGAGGGAAGTTGTCTTCCACACCCTCATCCTATCAGAACTGGCCCTGCTAAAAATCTCTCCCCATCTTTTTTACAGGCCTCTTTAAGTACTGAAAGATCCAGTCTTCTCCAGGCTGAACAAGCCCAGCTCTCTAAACCATTCCTCACAGGTGAGGTGCTCCATTCCTCTGACCATTTTTGTGGCCCTCCTCTGCACCAAGAGGTCCATGTCTTTCCTGGGCTCAGGACTCTAGAGCTGCATGCAACTCTAGGTGGGGAATCACCAGGGGAGATCTGCCCTCTACAGGGCAGGATCACCTCCTTTGACCTGCTGGCCATGCTCCTTTGGGTGCAACCCAGCACGACTGGCAATGGTATGTCAAGGTGTAAATTTATCAGATGCGAGCGTGCAAATATTTTATCAACTGTGAGTCATAAATTGTCATAAATCTGAGAGATTCACAAGAAGAAGGAAAAAAAAGGGAAAAAAAGGAAAAAGGAAAAAGAGAAAAAAGAAAAGGAGAAGGAGAAGAAGAGGGAAGAGGGAAGAGGGAAGAGGGAAGAGGGAAGAGGGAAGAGGGAAGAGGGAAGAGGGAAGAGGGAAGAGGGAAGAGAGGAGAGGAGAGGAGAGGAGAGGAGAGGAGAGGAGAGGAGAGGAGAGGAGAGGAGAGGAGAGAGAGGAGAGGAGAGGAGAGGAGAGGAGAGGAGAGGAGAGGAGAGGAGAGGAGAGGAGAGGAGAGGAGAGGAGAGGAGAGGGGAGGAGAGGGGAGGAGAGGGGAGGAGAGGGGAGGGGAGGGGAGGGGAGGGGAGGGGAGGGGAGGGGAGGGGAGGGGAGGGGAGGGGAGGGGAGGGGAGGGGAGGGGAGGGGAGGGGAGGGGAGGGGAGGGGAGGGGAGGGGAGGGGAGGGGAGGGGAGGGGAGGGGAGGGGAGGGGAGGGGAGAGGAGAGAAGAGAGAAGAGAAGAGGAGAAAAAAGAGAGAGAAAAGAGAAGAAAAAAGAAAAAAGAAAAAAAAAGAAAAAAGAAAAAACATCAAACGCCAAACTAGTTGGTTTTAGCCCCAAAACGTCCCAGCGTCGGGAGGTCTCTGAGTCCCCGCCTCTGAGGTGAAGGCGGTGCCGCCTGGGGAGCCGTCTCCACCCCGGCGGCCGCCATCTTGGAAGGCGGGCAGATGGGATTATGGGGCTGGTGGTGGGCCGCGCGGGCCCTGCGGTTGGCGAGCGGCTGTGGGTGGCCGGTGGCAGCGCCCGGTGAGGCGGGGAGCGGAGCGGTGGCTGGGCCTCTCCGGAGGCGGCTGGCTGGGAGCCCTGTGTAAAAGATGTTAAACACACGGGGCGATGGGCTTCCTTCCCCGAGAGGCCGGGGGAGCCGGCGCCTGCGGCGGCCTGACGGGCGCCTCTCCGCCAGGTCCCGAGGCGGCAGGTGCCACCAGCCGCAGGCTCTGCGCTGGCGGGGCGCCGAGCCTGTCCTACCAGCAGCTCAAGGACTTGAAGAAGACCAGCGTTCTCCACATAGACGTGCGGGAGAGATGGGAGGTCGACAGATCTGGGAAAATCCCGGCGTCCATCAACATACCGCGTGAGTTACGAGCACTGCTACATCTAGAAATTGGGTGTTGTCAACCTATGGTATAAGTTATTAACATTGCTATGGGGATGTTGGGTGTTCCCCTTTGCTTATTGATCAAGGTGGTGGTGACTGAGCAAAGGGGAGCTATGCTAGACAGTTGCTAGTATGTTGTGAGGCTAAACTTTTCCTCCAGAGGTGTTAGAACCTTACAGTGTAAGCTTGCCTGTGGACAGAGAATAAAGGAGACTTTTTTTTTTTCCCTGTGTTTCCCAGTGGGTGAATTAGTGGAAGCTCTACAAATGGACCCAACAGAGTTCGAGGAGCGGTACAATCAAAAGATGCCAGCCAAGTCGGACCCTGTGGTTTTCTCCTGTTTGGCAGGAACCAGAAGTAAACAAGCACTTGGGTTTGCCATGTCTTTGGGTTTCAGCAGGTATGGCTTCTGTAAGGATAGGATTAATGTGGCCTTCCCCCATGAAGCAGAATGTTTACCCTTGCCTGCGCACATTCTTGTGGGCAAGGGTAAAACTTTAAATGTGGAGCATAAACAAAACTACTGGTGTTTGAGTTAGATACCGCCTCTTGCTTCTGCTTGAAAGATGTCGTTGGGTATTCCAGGAAAGTGAAGTGTGTCACCTTGTGAAACACGCCCTTGGCATGTGCCATGGGTGGTGCAATCTCCTGCAAGACCCTGCTGCCAATGACGACTCTCACTAAGATGATGCTTCCTTATACAGCTTCATAAGCACTAGTCCTGAGATGCAGGATGATTGGAAAGGTGGAGAATTGCTTGCTTTGGTAGAAGTATGATCTTAATTTATGAAACCACATCCTTTGGTAAATTGCAGTTTTACCTGTAAAGCTCACTGTTGACAGAGTACGCGTTCACTTTCAGTAAAGCATGGGATTGTTTGCCAGGAGTAATGCTGTAAAGGCAATGGCTAAAAAGAGAATGAGATTGATAGGGAGTGAAAGCAAAACCAATGTTTGGTAAAACTTAAACTTGTGCCATAAGGTGGCTTGCTGAAGACTGCAGATAAAATTTAAAGAACTGGTTGTTTGCTTATGTTTTCACTGTGCTGCAATTTATGAACTGGAATATCCCTACTAATGCTAGTAAAAAATACGTAACCATGTTCTTATTTTGTAGATACATTGTTCATTGTTTTAATAAGTGCAGATATCCTCCGTTACCTGTTTTTCATGCTGCCTAATTGAAAGAGTTGGTTTTGTGCAGACTTCTTTTGGATCTGTAGAGCATATAGGTTTGCAAGGAAGTAAAGATCAGTGTGCTGTGTTAGTTTGATGACATCTGAAGTATTCAACAGAGTAGCATGTAAATCTCCCACTGCATTGAGTCTGTTCTTTTTAAAAAATGAAGTGACAAGCTGTTCTGTTGACCCGTCTGCTGCTGCTTGCTTGATGTTTGATGCCATTGTGCCAATTGGAAAAAAAGAGTTACAGAACACACTGCATGGCAGCAGGCAGCATTAGAGTATAAGGAATGTCGATCTGTCTCATTGAAGCTAGGTACAAGTGTATCTGATTACAGAGAATTTCAGTAAGGTTGGTTTTGTTTTGTTTTTTTCTCTGATTAGTTTTGGTTTGGTGTTGGATTATTTTTGCCATGTCCTCTCAGATATTTTTCTCAAGAAGAGTCCTTCTTAACATTGTATCTTCTGTATATTTTCAGAGTTCAGCAATATGCTGGTGGCTTTGAGGACTGGATAAAACATGAACCTCCAGAGACAAAATGAAGATAACTACCCCAGCCCTTACTTCATCAAGGCTTCAGGATGGTTTGTAGGTTTTGGCATTAAAGCTACGTGTATTCCACTCCCAGAATACAGCCCACTCTTCTTTTCTTGTGTAAATGGACACTCAACTTCAAATAGCCATGCATGTTAGTTGCTTGGTTTAAATTATATTTAAAGACTGTGACATGAACAAAGAACATTGAATTTGTTCAACCTTCACTTTGAGCTATGTTTTTTGGTGAAAGTATGTAAAGAAAAGAGCTTATTGTGTTTACTAGAATTTTTGTATGATGTAGTTTATGGCTGTTTAAACTAATGATGATAGAATAAATAAACTTAGCCTTCCCCAAGTAACTGTTTGGTGGTTTGTTTAGTGTAGTTAAACTGCAGATATTCTAATGGAATTGGGGTTACTTCACTAAGCACAGATTTATTATACTTCATATGTAGCTGGAGTTCTAAAATAGTTGTTGTGTTATCAAGGAGTGCAAATAGAGTACAGATTGTTTGTACTTACACAATTGTAAGGCCAAAACAGCACTACTGATCAGAAAACACAAACGGAAACTGACCTGGTGCAAGAATATTTGTTGTTCAAAATGTTGATTTCTTATTTAGAGGTGTATTAGTTTTTTATATGCAGATCTGTTTCTGAGCACAAAATGCTGTAGCATTCAGTTGACAACTTCTGTCAGCAGCTCAGTATCAAGTGAGAACTTGACCGTATTTGAAGTTATTATTAAAGAGAGGTAATCATTTTAGGCTGGAAAATTTAAGGCATCCAAGGAAGTTACTAAACGCTCTTTCTTCTTTTATGTGTGTTAATTTGCATGTCTTAAACTTTGAGAAACAAACCAACCCATCCCATCCCCACCTGTAAATATGCATAGTCATCATTGTAAGGATTTTTTTGTTTGCTTGGTGGTTATTTTCAATGCTGTTAGCATTTCAGGGGAACTAGCAAAGGTGAGTTGCTTTGCCCTCTAGAAAACTGAAGTCCTAGCATAGAAATTCAGGACTCTGCAGGACGTCTGGAAGAAGGAATTCAAATTTCTGGTCCTGCTCTAACCCGTATTGCAGGCACACTGCACTTACCCTACAGCTCTTCCATTCTGACAGTGCAGTCTGCATGGTGAGAAGAGGACCTAAAAAATAAACCTTTTCAAGTTTAGAGAACAGAGAAGAAAAAATAACTAATCTTAATAGAATTTTATTTCTGTTAGATCCAGCAGTCTCTGCAGTCATTTGTTTCTAGACAACTGTAGCTGGCCCAGCCAGCTGTGTTAGCTGTGCTGCTGGACAATGTATCTTACAGGGATTTCTGTTCTCTCCAGTAATAATTAAAGACTGTAGTGTAGCTGTCGTAATAATGAGTGCATTTTTTTTTTCAAAATATCATCTTTTTAGTGGTCTTATTGCTACACTTTATTTTCAATCCATTAAAAAAACCCAAACAACTTAAGAACCGGAATTTAGACCAATTTCCAAAATAACTGGTTTAGTTTGACGGATGAATTAATAGGAGTAAAATGAAATTAAAATAACAGGATGAGTAAGGGTGCTACCTTGTGGTCAATTACTCTGCACTATCTTACTCTGGAAAGGTCTTTTTCAGACTGCATCAGGAGGAGTAACAGATGCCAACAGTTTTGTTGGATTTGGCTAAATCCTATGATTTTGCCTGTTTACCATGGCTTAGACTGTCAGTTCCACAGCGCTGTGGGCACATAGTCAAAGGGATGACTGAAGCTCACTGTTGGCTGTGTTGTGCCAGGACTCACCAGGACTAATGATGCCTTTTGCTCTAGATCATTAAGGTCACACTGAAAATGTTTATCTAAATGTGTAATTAAGCATGCCTAGCTATACTGATTGAGGCACCCAACTTCAGTGTACAAATGAACAAAGCAAGGAGATCTCATCAACTACGCTTGGTCAGAATTTAATCTAAGTGGCCAATGCTGCTTTTTGTAGTTTATGTTAAAATTTGTCAGGAATACCTAGAACAACATAACCAACATCTGTATAGCCCATTATTTTCTGTTTGGCAGCAACCAGTTCTAAGTATCTGAGGAAAACATAAAACAGGTAATTATGCAGTGATACAATCCCCAGATTATTCTCATTTACTACTCCAAGTGCTCTGATACTTCCTTCAGGCTTTGCATGTCCTGGTATATTTGGGTATTTGTAAATTGTCAGCACACCTGGGTCCTACACCTAGGTCAGAGTAATCCCAGGCACAGCTATAGGTTGGGCAGAGAAGAGATTCAGAGCAGCCCTGCAGAGAAGGACTTCGGGGTGTAGGTTGGTGAAAAAATGAACATGAGCCGGCTTCAGTGTGTGCTCTCAGCCCAGAAAGCCAACCATATCCTGGGCTGCATCAAAAGTAGCATGACCAGCAGGTCGAGGGAGGTGATCCTGCTCCTCTACTCTGCTCTTGTGAGACCTCACTTGGAGTATTGTGTGCAGTTCTGGTGTCCTCAACATAAAAAGGACATGGAACTGTTGGAGTAAGTCCAAAGGAGGGCCACGAGGATGATCAGGGGACTGGAGCACCTCCTGTATGAAGACAGGCTAAGAAAGTTGGGGCTGTTCAGCCTGGAGAAGAGAAGGCTGCATGGAGACCTCATAGCAGCCTTCCAGTATCTGAAGGTGGGCTACAGGGATGCTGGGGAGGGACTCTTCATTAGGAACTGTAGTAATAGGACAAGGGGTAACGGATTCAAACTTACATAGGGGAAGTTTAGATTGGATCTAAGGAATCAGTTCTTTACTGTAAGGGTGGTGAGGTGCTGGAATGGGTTGCCCAGGGAGGCTGTGAATGCTCCATCCCTGGCAGTGTTCAAGGCCGGGTTGGACAGAGCCTTGGGTGGCATGGTTTAGTGTAAGGTGTCCCTGCCCATGGCAGGGGGGTTGGAACTAGATGATCTTAAGGTCCTTTCCAAGCCTAACTATTCTATGATTCAATACAAACTTGTGGCATTCACAGCAGGTAGCACTGGATGTAACAAGGTGCTGTGAAAAGTTTCCCTTAATTGCTTCTTAGCTTGTCACAGTTTTCATTGCATGCTCCTGCTTCTTCTGTCAGAAGTGATGAACAGTTGTCATCTCATCAGTCTTCATACTACTTAAGATTTTTCTAGACCTCAGCTATCTCTTCTGAGCTTAAGAGCTGTGGATTTTTTAATAGGAAAGCCACTGTATATCTCTTATTTTCATAATTTTTATTAGTCTTGGTAGTTTTTTGCAACGTGTTTCTCAAATTGCTTGTATCTTGTCAAAGTTGATGATCCTTTGTGTTTTACTATGTATCTTCCTTATATGGATATAAAGATATATTTAACTTGCTTTTCAAATTATGTTTTTTGAGTTGTCTGATCCAGTTCAGTTTGCTTCCATTTGGATTTTTCCTCAGGTCTTTGACATAGATGGCCTGTGTTTGCTTTGAGACTCCACCGTCACCTGTAACCATGTATCTGTGAAGATTTTCAGCTACCTCTCTAATCTTAAAGATACACCTCATTTTTACACATTTCTCTCCTTTTAATGAAACATGGTAAAGGTAGGGTTTTTTTCTGTCTGGTTAGTAGCAAAGCTACTGAATTCACATCATGTCCCATTTTCTGTTGTTCCAATTTACATATTTCTAACTATCCATCATCACTGGTAGTTCTTTTGACTGCACTTCATATCCTTTCACTGTTTACACTGGAATCACAGCTGGTAAAACTATCCTAACCTCCCCAGGTTAAACTGAACTTTTAGCTCTGAGGTTTAGGTCACACAGGTAATTAAGGTGTGAAGTTAAGTCCGCAAAGGTTCCTAAGCAGCAAGAAAACTTTTAGATTTCAAAACATTTGCTCTCAGCAGATTATGTGGTATCTGTGAGAAGACTGATGTTTACTTAAAGAACAGTTCCTGTTAAAGAACTCCACACAGCGGTCAAGTTGCATTGATTTATTTCTACTCCCCCAGTCCACATTACAAATAGCACAATTTAGACTTCAAGAAACAGAGGCAAGTAGCCAAATTCCACTTCATCAATCAAGTGTCTATAAAAGGTATGGATCAAATGACAACAAAAGTAGCAAAGACCAAGATGTTTGGGCTTGTTTGCCTAATGTTTTACAAAAATGACCTGAACAGAAATAAATGCTAGTAGCCAAAGGAGCTACATACAACCACACTTCAGTTATATTTCTCTGAATGACCAGCCTATTACAAAGACACACAGTTACTCACAAAAACTGTTGAGGTTTTTTTTAAGGGGACGGTTTGTGGAACCAAGATGCATCACAGAACAAGGGTTTTTAAGAATTTCCCTCCAGGATTTCAGACCATTGACGTGTGTTGTTTCAGGGGGAAAAGAAAAAAAAGAACAACGTGACTGCACGCTATCATTCGGTTTTGATATTTTTGGTATTATTATCAAAATGAAGTTGTACAGACCTTAATTAGAAACAAAGTTATCTAAAAATCAATAAACTAGATTTAGGCCAATTCCTGACTTCAGTGGGATATCTGCCTGAGTAAGGAACACAGGATAAGGCCTTCTGCTTTAAGGAATCTCATTTTCTCCAGCACACAGTTAACCAAGGAATCCCATTTCAGTTATTCTAAAAAGTTGCTCCTAACATCACAATTAAGATTAGCCAGTATGAAGCTCACTGAAAGCTTGAACCTCTTAAATAAACTCTAATGAACCACACAAATTCACACTAACAGTGAAGGCAGACTAACAGTATTTCTCTCTCATACAAAACAAATCCATAAGAAATGGTAATCATATCCAGACTGGTACTTGATCGTGAACTATTCCAATTGTACTACACAGAACACTTACTTGCAGAAAAAAAAGTCATAGTATGTTGGTTTTTTTAATTTGTAACACTTGAAATGTTTAAGAAAACTGCAGAATCACTATACATATTGCACTTCTCTGGTCAGCTGGGCTACTATGCTTCATGGCAAAAACACCCTCCAAGTACATCTACTAAGTGAAACAGCTTTCTTCTAATAGGAAGAAAAAAAAAGGAACTGAATTTCTTTCCTGCAGTTTTCATTAAAACTGTAACAATATTCTTTGCTGGCTTTGTTTCTGAAGGATTGTTGTGTTACTTGTTACTGAATCCACATTTATGTTTTTTTAAATCAACAGAACTCGGGGTAATGAATAAATTTAACATACAGGGCACTATCTTCCTTCAGTCACAAACAAAATGAAGACAACACAAGTCATTAACACAGTTACACTTAGGCTTCAGGTTACTGTTGCTTTAAAAATAGTTCACTTCCATGGCAAGTTACAATTTCCTCAAAGCAAACAAACCAAATAATGACCTACTTGTTTTGAGTGGATGGTGTTAACCTTTTGCAGCTTGGTTTAATGTTTGATTCCTTACACTGAAAAATCTTAGTACATTTGCTCCAGCGTCAGAGAAAATGATGCAGTTTTAGAGAAAAAGCTTTCAAAACGCTTGACACAAACAAGCTATTTATTCTTCAAGTTCTTTGTTAAAGATGTTACTAAAACCTTCTGTCCATTTCATGAACACAGGAAAGATCCCAGGGTGTCTTGAGTCAAAGTGGTCCATAAAGAAATTCTTTGGAATGTCTTAAGATTGGCTATAGCTAGAGTTCTGGCTACCATTTGGACCCTGTTCTCCTTCACTGTTTGGAAGAAAAAAACAAAAACATGTCTTCAAAAAGAAGCATCATATTGCTTTTTTCTTTTTCTTTTTTTTAAATAATTAAAAATACAGTATTTTGAAAGTAGTAAAAACCCTTTGAAGGAAAACACTTCCAACATATACACAAATAGGTTAAGGTACTTGGCTCAGTTTCATTAAAAACGCAAAGGTTATTCTCCACATGCATAAATAACTTCAGTCTATTTATTTGAAGAATAATTTCAGTATATCCCCACTCAGCTGCCTGCTGAATCCAGTTCTGAAGTCAGCATGTCAAAGTTCACATTACATAAGCATGTGCACAGGAATCGGCATGTACAGATATTTACGCAGTGATATTTAATCACAGTAATTAAATACGACATCAAGCAGGCCTAGTTCCAACAGATCTGGCCCAGCATGGAGCCTCACACTGCGGTTCTTTACATTTGCTAAGCTGTATTGATTATATTCTAATCACATTAACGCCCTCCATAAAACAATGTATTCTGCTTCTCACTAGTTCCTGAACAATCAGACTAGCAGTTTGTAATAGAAATGACTGCACCATAAAAACATAACGCTATACCTCAAATTAAACATCAACTCATTCTGAATATTCCAGTTTTTCCATGTGAAAGGCGTATTTAGGAAGTACAGTACCTGTTTGGAGGTGGTTTTGGTTTAGGCATTTTACTAAGAATAGTAGCCATCTCTTTCCTCTCATCAAAGTTCTTCCACTGCTCATACAGCTTCAGAATAACCCTGATTATTTCTAAAATCTGATTAGAAACAAAAGAGATCCTAAGGTCAGACATAATAATGATTTTATCTTTGCCATAGTCAGTTTAAGTGTGCAATTAATTAAACATGCCCTGAACTGAAATTAAGCAGCACAATTTTCGTATTATAAACAGAGATGTCTCATATTTAATCTGGGCTTGCAATCAACCATTTTTATAATTAGGTTTTGATTTAATTTTGAAAGGAAGCCTGAACACAATACTTTCCCTCCCATTCAACTGTATATACCACTTCTCCCCTGCAAGCTGAACAGCTTTTTATTTATTTATTTGCAACTACTGCCAGAGCTTACAACTGTGCTACAGGGAAAATGCAGACACCTGGCAGCATGACTACAGCTAGATTGCAATGGATTACTAATACAATAACTGATGGCTAGAAATGTTATATACACATCAGAGCTACAGCATAGGAAAAACAAAAAGCCCAAAACCACAAGACATTGGTCTTAATTCTCTCCTTCCAAGAAATAAAGAGTCCAGTAGTGTCTGAATCCTTCTTATTTTTAGAATATTCTTTCTTATTATTATTTTACTCTTATATACATATAATGACAATAGTTGGAATTTCATATTCCATTTCTGGAACTGTAAGCATTCTCTACCAGTTCGGACATTTTCTATCTACTGAACCTCAAGTACCTTTATTTCCTATTAAATTTCTAATGCAATAGTCTATATAAAAGATGGACAATGTTCGGTTCATAATTTGATGTATCATTCTCTAATTCAATAAAGGCCACTTCTTTCATAGGATCATAGAATCATAGAATAGTGAGGGTTGGAAAGGACCATAAGATCATCTAGTTCCAACCCCCCTGCCATGGGCAGGGACACCTCCCACTAAACCATGTCACCCAAGGCTCTGTCCAACCCGGCCTTGAACACCATCAGCGATGGAGCATTCACAACTTCCCTGGGCAACCCATTCCAGTGCCTCACCACCCTCACAGTAAAGAATTTCTTCCTCATATCCAATCTAAACTTCCCCTGTTTAAGTTTGAACCCGTTACCCCTTGTCCTCTCACTACGGTCCCTAATGAAGAGTCCCTCCCCAGCATCCTTATAGGCCCCCTTCAGATGCTGGAAGGCTGCTATGAGGTCTCCATGCAGCCTTCTCTTCTCCAGGCTGAACAGCCCCAATTTTCTCATCCTATCTTCATACTCGAGGTGCTCCAGTCCCCTGATCATCCTCATGGCCCTCCTCTGGACTTGCTCCAACAGTTCCATGTCCTTTTTATGTTGAGGACACCAGAACTGCACACAATACTGCAAGTGAGGTCTCACAAGAGCAGAGTAAAGCAGCAGGACCACCTCCTTCAACCTGCCGGTCACGCTACTTTTGATGCAGCCCAGGATATGGCTGTCTTTCTGAGCTGCGAGCGCACACTGCCGGCTCATGTGAAGTTTCTCATCAAAAAATCTTTTACTACATGGACTTTGATCATATATCCTTGAAACAGAAGTCACAATTGGCTAAAAGGTCCATGGTGTTAATGTAAAAAAAAAAATCATGCTTAGATTGTATCACTGGCATGAGAACCATGACATGTAAACATTCAAACATGTTCAGTACCAAGCTTATGGTAACCTTATCTGTCAAATGTAGGCTGATTCTCCTTTGCTGCCAATTAACTGCTTTTACATGCATGACAGCATAATTCACAGAGTGCTTGATGCAGCTCAGCATCCACACTGCGCTTAAATTTGAAGACAAATCCTGGAATAAAAATACAATGCCAGGATACCATCAGTGGGCTAAAGGGCAATACTGATGGCACAGAGGGCAATGGTGTGTTTCACCCGTAATATCCTATTTAAGTCCAGACAGCTTCAAAAAAGGAAGACTGAAAAATATGTGCCGAGTGAAACAGCATGATAAGGAGCATGAGTGCTAAGCAAGCTCCAGCAAGCAAGCTTAAACAAAGATTAAATAAATCAACCTAAAAATTGAAAGCAACTACTGAAGATGAACAACATTACTGGTATGAGAACAACGGTGCTTTGGGACCTGATAAATTTAAGAAGAGGATTATTTGACATAGATTTTGCAGTAGCAGGAACTCAACTGAATAATCTTGGCGTTCCTCTATTTAACATTGCCTGACATCATGGTCCTGGCCATCCTGAAAGTGTTAAGCTCTGCCATTCTAAGCACAATTATAGGGAGAAAATGAGAATAGTATGCAGGCATGATGCTGAAAGGTGAATCAGAAAATCACATGCAGTAGAATTTAAATGTCAAACTCATGCTGGCAATCTTGGATGATGAAAAACACAGGGAATTCATTTTCTGGAAAAAAAAATGCAAAGGACATTGGGTATATATTTCCATTTGAAAAATGGCAACACTTACAATGGTTCTGTCCTGACTTTCAGAGCAGGGTGACAACCAAATGACCTGACATTGTCTCTCTCCCTGACAGATATACCTATTTTCAACAGTACCTAACATATGATCACTGAATGAAGTTCAATACCGCAGACATGTAAGACAGTAGTTTTGTAACCATGACTACCATTTCTGGTCAGTCCACAACAGGTGGCAGGAATTACCTTTTCCATATCAACAGAGAGCTCAGCAAACCATTGCCTTGCATCCTTCTGCTGGACAACACAGGCCACGTGTAGGCAAGCTGCAAAGATCAGGTGACACGGATATTGAACAAAGATCCACTCTTTATATGGTTAAAAACATTCTATGTTTTATAAACAGCATGTGGAATATATCCATTTAAACATGGCAAGAGACATTACTTCTGTTGCTTACCTAGAGCTATCATGAAAGGAGGGTACAGCAGACAAAGATCAGTTCTATATGTGTCATTCACTATCCTCCTGTGCAAGAAAGAACTTGTAAGTATTGTCCTATTCACCTTTAGACTATATGATTTCAAAAATCACTGTCAGTTTACACATATTTTACCAGTTCCTCAGGCAGTAGAAGCTGTGAGGCTGCAGGACAAAACGGCAAGGGAAGAGATCTCTTCCCTTGTATAAAATCTCTAAAGCCTTTCACTTTTTTCCTTGTAGTCACAGCCGAAGCCTATTCGAAAGCACTATTATAGTACCATAAATGTCTTTCTGCAGAGGGTGCTGACATACACCACAAAATAATTACCCATGTTTCACAAATAAATAAGAGCAAGCGTAAAAGTAGTACTTTCACTCTTTCTGTACTTGAGAAATAGTTCAAGATTGAGGGTTCTACTAACACAGCTGAAAACCCCTATACACTGCTTCTACCTTGTATTACAAGATACAGCAGAAAGCCCACATTGATAGAAAAAGATTACCTCTACTCATAGTCACCATTCTGTAGTGTAAAAAACTGCTATTAGATCTAGTCTAAAAATAAAAATTAGACCGCAGTGAAGTAAAATCATTTCAGGGCTAAAGACAGAATAAGCTAAGTCAGGGACGTATCCTGCACAGGTTAACTAGGGCACCCTTCATATTCAAATACGGCTAAGCCTGCTTTTGCTTAACCACCTTTGAAATGTAACTGTTAAATACTTGCTTTCTTGCTGCAAGGAAGCACTATTGTTAATCATTGTCTTCATTACCATGCGAGAGGTAGCAGCATGTCT